>VXBQ01013858.1:1340-29914 GCA_013400175.1 Phainopepla nitens
GGGGGAGGGCAGGGCTGGGGAGAAGGGGAGCTGGGTGCTGTCCTGGCTGAGGTGCCCTGGCAGGCTCGCTGTCGCTGCGGCTTAACTCGCCTCACCCTCTGCAGCAGCGCGTACTCGGGCGTGCCGGCGGGATGGTGACAGCGCGGGGAGGGAGGGACAGCCGCCGTGGCGGGAACTTCAGAGGAAGTCTTGCCTGAGCCAGGCTTTCCTCTGGGCCTCCGCCGCCTGTCTCCTGCCTTCTTGCAACTGACCCGTGCGCTAGCCGGAGCTGCGCTCCGTGCCCGTCGCCACGTTGCTGGCTGGACCTCTCCGGTCAGCCTGGCAGCATCGGGCCCCCTCCGTGGCAACTGCTGTGGCAGGTGGCAGTGCCCGTCACAGGAGCGCCCTGCAAGATTTTAGGCTTTTCCTTGCACTTGTGCCCAGCTGTATGTGACGTGCTCCACACACCCTGGATTTATGCTGAAGTTAATCCTGGACAGTCGTGATGAGAAGAATTATAGATAGTCCAGTGCAGAATTCTCAGCTGCCTTCCCCCACCAACATGCAAGGTAGACTATAGGATAAATTAGGCATGAGCGCTGCTTTGACATTTAAAAAATAAGATTAAACACAGCCATTGTATACTTGACGAAAAGTCACTGCCTTAGCTTTCCTGTTTACTGTGCTGTTTTCAGCCCGTCCTCTGCAACACTGATCCTGAAATTAAATCCATGAAGTCCAACCCTCTCTTTCTTAAAGTTGTTCTGTATCAACATACTTAATTACCATTTAAAATCTATTTTTAAGAAGTCTGGTTTTAGGACTAAATACTATGAGCTGTTTAGAATGAACTTTATGCTGTTCTCCTAGAATAACGGCATGGAATGGTGTGATAGTCTTAAGTAATTTAGCCTAAAAGTCCTCAGTTCTTGTAGAAGTCATCCTTAGATGCAAACAAGAAAGTTCCTTAATTATTCTGGATGAGTAACCTGCAATACTGGCATCAGCTAGTACTTCATGCTTAAAAGGTAAATAAAACCTCTGATACAGTACCTGGGAAATGGCTGTGTTGTACAGAGGAGTAAAATTCCTTCCCAAGCCCTGTTTATTATGACAGTTAAACCCGCAAAACCTGCACTCATGGTAAACAAAGTAAGCAAGAAGAATTCACTAATGAGAGAAGAGAGTTGCAATCTAAAAGCAGTCAAGTTCTGTTGAAGTGCTAATTTTTTTGCTATGCCTAAATTCCATTCCTGCATCCAGAAACCATGAGGCAGACTTTTGCATTTTGCCGAGTGCACTAATCAAGTTAATGTAATAGCTTACAGGTTTGTGGTTCTGCAAAGGCAATCAGGGCACTGTTAACAAGGGAAAAAAAAAAAAAAGAAATATACCATGTAAGTTTTTAAGGTACAGTTCTGAAACAACAGCTTAATTAAGAAGTGTTACTTATAGTTTTTTGTAACGGTGGTTTATCTTTTCCTCTTGTTTTAAAAACCACAAAATTTATCTTGCAAGATTAATTTCATGTGTGTGAATAATACTGGTTTTGAATCAAAAAGGGAAGGTGAAAAGCTGACCCAGGAAAAGCTAATTTGGGCTAATTTGCAGTTTCAACTCTAAAACATCTGTAGGGGAGAGGCTGAGTTAGAACAAACTGAATTGTAATAAATGTTGGTGTTTAGTGCATGCCTTTAAAAAGCAAAATGCTACACTGATAATTTTTTTTTGGCCTATAATTCCATTTCAGGATGCAGATAAGATCCAAGCATCACTGTCTTTAAGAATATGGTCTAGTCATGCTGTCACAGCTTTATGTACTTCCCGGGTAACAGAAGCAACACATGAAGGAATGGGGGCATAGAGTTAGTGTGCCTGGAGCTTACCCAGTGGGTTTCTTACACAGTTAACTGCTTTCCATGATCTGTGCCATTAAACCTGGGATGTGTGTATGTGGAAGGCAGGAATTTTGGTTTTGGGAGGTGAGTCAGTGTTCAAGGATGTGATGATTTATAAGCATCATCCTCTGCTGCAGCCATTCTGACAGACTTGGAGAAGATGCTCAACACAGGTCCCAATTAGTAAAAGGGTCCTGTTCTCTGTATAAAATTTGAGAATTATCCTCACTGTGAAAATAGAAGGATTCCTGTGGTACAGCTGACTAGAGAGAGAAAGTGGGATGATCTGGTTCACAAGGACAGGGTCAGGCATCAGTAAATTTCTCTCACAAAGACAGGTCCTTGTTATTTTAAGTTTGTTGCCAAAGAAGTAATTTTAGGCTATGCAAAACTCTAGATGGGCAAGAGTGGAAGACTGCCTAACTGTAATGATAAATAATGTTTGTTTTTATTTCTCTTTTCTTTTTTTTTATGTAGATTTGGAATGGAAAATAATTTATGTGGGTTCAGCTGAAAGTGAAGAGTATGATCAGGTGTTAGACTCTGTTTTAGTTGGACCTGTTCCTGCAGGCAGACACATGTTTGTATTTCAGGTAAGTTTGATTTAACCGTTTCTAAAAGAGTTGTGCTGATTTGTTTAGGGATAACTGTATCAAATGAAGAGGCACTTGAAAAATAATGGTTAAAAAACATTGCAGTGAGCTCCCTCAGGTATGAGAGACCTTCCTTTAAAGTCTGTTATTGAGCCTGTACTTCTTGCCCCCCTTCTTGGTTATATTTTTTATTTGTGGTATCAATAATAACTGATAAAAGCACAGTTCCCATAGCTACTGAAAATTTTAACCAGTGTAGTTCATAATCAGCAGTGCCAGGTGCCTGGTTTACACCAGCACCATCAGGCTCATCTCTTCTGCTGCTGGTGGCAGTTTCAGACAATCAAGAGCACCAGGTTAATGTAGACAACACCTTCAGAGGATCAGGCCAACAAACTAATTGTAAAACTCAGCCACAACAATCAAGAGGTTTGTTTCTGTTTGGCAAAACTCGTGTTCAACTGTGATGTTTGGATAAGCATGCTAAATCATAACAAAAGACAGTGGTTTCTAAAATAAAGATAGAAATTCAGTGGTAAATGTGAGGCACTTAGGACGCAAGTGTAGATCAAGACTGCGCAAAAAAGTCTAGAGCATGTGACAGTCTGTAAAATACTGCTGTCAAGGCCAAAAGTTTAAGGAATTTAATAAGGAATAACAAAGGATAAGAAAACAGGGAAAGAGCTACACTAAGATGGCTTACTGGCCTAGTCTTGTTTCCATTTTAACTCAGTGAGAAACAGGGGTAAAACCTGAAGTGGACTTGCCTGAATTCTGACAGAAGCTTTCTTTTTTTTGGGATAACTTCTTTCCTGGTGGGAGGGGGTTTTGTTTGGTTTTTTTGTTTGTTTGTTTGTTTTTGTGGGGTTTTTTTAATTCAAAACTATAATTTTTATTAAAACTAACACATTTTTCTCTATGAAATACTACAATTTTTTTGTAAACCGACAGCAAAATCAATTGGATGAAAAATTAGATAGAAACTGAGTATGTCTTATTGTATAAAAACCTTGCTATTTTCCCAAATATTATAAATTCACTTAACTAATGCCAAATGCATGCTGAAGTATGAGCATTAAAAAACCCCAAAGTGCTGACAAATATACTCCCTTATTTCTCATGGTTACTGTCACTGGTTTAAAATAATATCAACATTTGTGAGGCATCCTGATTAATCCTGTCAGTTCCAGGAAAGGTAGTTTATTTGGCATTTTGGGGGTGTATGTTTGTTTGTTTATTCTGGGCCTTTTTGGTTTGTTTTTTTTTTTCCTTAAAGGACAGGGCTTAAGGAATAGGATTAGACTGGAGGTTGCAGCATTTATCAACCACATACATGCAAATCAGTGTTGAAATATTTCTGTTTGGTTTTGGAGCCAGGCCTAATTTTTCCACACTAGAAATAAAGCAGATGTGTAACAAATGCATCATTTATTAACAGTTTTTCCATTATCAAGCCATTATAGCTTATGGCATTAATTGGTCAGAAATAGGTGATCCTCTATTGCTCTCAAAGGGGTACCTTGGTTTTGGGTGTTGGAAAATCAGCTGGCATTTAAATTTCTAATTTAAAAGATGCACTGTTCTCAAGTGAAGGTACAAAGATTCCTTGTTAATGATGATGGGAAGGAGCAAGAAGTAGGTGCCTCAGAAAGGCATGTTTTAGCTGTATGATTGGGCAGGTCTCAAATTAAATTTACTGGTCTTGCAGTTTCTGTAGAATGGATTCAGCAATTGGTTCCTGGCTATAAATGACACTACAGCTAAATTAGGAGGAGATGTGTAGAGATTTTTCTTAGATTGGAGTAGGTCCTGTAGGAGATTCCTTCTGTTAAAATACCCTTTTATTTCTTATGGAAGTACAGTTGGGTCTGAGTATATTGCGCTTCAAAGGCTCTGGATTTCACTCGAGGGTAGGACTCCCCTCATGTGTACACCAGAGACCACCAAAACCCAAAGTGCTGCAAGAAGCCTTTGCTGATGACTGAAGCAATATTATTCACCAAGCTGAAGCAGCCTGGGATACAGAGAAGACAAGCAAGGAAGGCAAGAATGGGGCAAAGCACAGAACTGCAGGAGGCATGTGATACAAAGAAAAGAGATTGTGTTCGTGGGGAATAGCATAAGGAAAGGACCTTTGCAGAGGAGTATAACATTTTCAGATAATCTGCTGTAGATTTTTCTAGATAGGAAAATGGCTGAAGTAGCAACTAAAATGGAGTACCACACAGATAGATTACCAAGGATGATAAAAATACCTTAGATGAAAAAAAGATGTGGATCAGGTTGGGAATTCAGCCTTACAGAAGGATGGACAATTATTGTGCTTTTCAGACTTACAAAAGCAGCTTTTTGCTTTAAAACCCCAAAACATTGCCTTTAAAAGGGTTTCAATAGTAAAGGCCCATAGTTGTCTTATTTGTTTCTAAATGCCAAGATATACATAGTGAAATCTGATTCCTTCTTGATTCTCTTGGGAATTTGTAATAAAATCACAGAAACTTCTTTTTGAGCACATAAGCACATAAATAATTTACTATCCTTAAGTGAGCATATAACCTTTGCTACCTACTCTGCAGCAATAGCTATGTGAATAAATATCATGTGGAAAAGCAAGATAATTCAAGGCAACATACACATGGGCTGATTTCATAAAATTCTTGAGTAATTTATAGCATGACATATTAAGACAGTTATTTTTATGCAAAAATTAACCTACTGCCTCTGACCACGAGAATATCTGCTTGTAGATAATCTGCTTATTTATCATTTGGTCATACCAAGTTCTTCTTATTTTTCTTCCACCTGTATATGATCTTTGGTTCCTGAGTAATTAAGAGGTTTGACAAAAACAGGAAGTTGAAAATTTGAGAACTGTTTTAAACAGCCTTCAGTGTCTTTTTCATGCAGCAAAACAATGCTTGAGAGATAAGTAGGATTAGAACAGAGTATTTCCTTGGGTTTAGAGCTGTGTCATAGGATAGTACAAGGCAGAAAATGACAGTGGGAACCTAGAAACTAAGATACTACATTAGAATGTGAGTCAAGTTGAAGGGGAGTTAAATGGAACATGGTCCTTCTGTTGTCCATTACTGTGGAATGTAAAGTGATCAGATAGTTTTGGGCACTGTTAGAACAAGACTATTGAATTAAAGTAATGATTTAATCTGTATTAGCAGTTCTTGTGATTTTCCTCAAGCTTCTGTATTTTTTCTGTTCCTTGGCCATCTTTTCCATTCCCCTATGCTAGCTGTAAAGCCATTCAGTCATTTTCTATTTCCTTCAGGGCTGGAGGAAGATGAGTTCTACCTGATTCCCTGGTTTGTTCTCCTCCCTCTGGTGTATTTCTACCCGAGAGGTCTGACTCATCTAATTCTTCTGCAAAGTGCCTACAGATTCTCACAAAAAGCTAGACTGGTTTGAAGGCTTAGAACTGAAGTGGCAAAGAGCAGATGCCAATGCTGCATGAGCAGCAGCTCCCGAGATTCACCAGGCTGGAGAATATAAATACTACAGAAAAGTAGGAATGAGAGGGACAACAGGAATTCATTCCATTCATCCTCTGTCATTAGGCAAGGTTTGTTACACCCAAACCATGTGAACACACATTACTAGTACCAACTTGTTCTCACAACTTGGGTGTTCATTATTGACTTCAGATCTTCATGGGGAATTGTAAATATGAAGCTGTTTTACTATGCCTGGATATGCTGTTACTTTAAAGCCTGCAGCAGAATCAGGCATCACATTTTATCAACAGATGAGGTAGTTAGGAGGCATTTTAAGGGACTGATGTGAGCCACATTTTATGAGGCAAATTTTATTGATGAGTAACTGCAGAGCCATAGTAAGTAAAGACATTGAGGAAGATTGTATCAGTTGCTTATTAATTAGGTTTGCATACTGGCTGAAAATGTTCAGATGTCTTGGTATTTGAACATAGGTATTAGAAATGGAGCCAGAGAAAGTATTTCATTCCTTTCCTAGAAACCTGTGGAACAGCTAAAACCTTACCATAGCCCATCCTTTTTCTTTTGCTGAAGTATAATTTGCAGTCTGTAGTTTTAAGGATTTAGTCTTGTTAAGAGCACACATACAGACCAATTTAACCTTGAGGGTGTATGAGAAAATAATCTTGCTCTACTAAATTACCGAGGTGGGCTGGAGAACCGTGTCGCTGTAGAACTGGAGTGATGTTGGTACCCCTGTCTGAACAATGCTTCACCTGATCATACATTTAAAAGGATTTTGGATCAAACCTAGCCAATCACCCATGAGAAATGTCAGCAAACAATTTTACTGTATTCCAATCCTGTAGTTAGAGGATGGTGTTCTAAATCTAGGGTTGATGTTGTGAAAGCAGTATATTTTCTGGTTTGACTTGAACAGTTTTAAATATAGTCACTACTTAGCTGCTGAAACACAGTACTTGAGATTCCCCTGCTAGGTAGGCATGTGCTATCAATTTTAATTTATCTTTCCCTTTCACATTTAGGCTGATGCACCTAACCCAGGGCTTATTCCAGATGCAGATGCAGTAGGTGTAACAGTTGTGCTAATTACATGCACTTACCGAGGTCAAGAATTTATTAGAGTTGGCTACTATGTAAACAACGAATATACTGAAACAGAACTGAGAGAGAATCCACCAGTAAAGCCAGATTTTTCTAAGGTAAGGCATGTTTTGTTTTAATCATGTATCAGAGGTATGCTTATGGAAAGAGGTTTTTAAGAAACAAACCCAAACCCCAAGTGATTTCATAAAGTGCATTGAATGAGGCATCAAATAATGGACACACCTGGGGGGGACAAACTACGAGTGCGATGCAGTTGTCAGAAATTTAGGATATACTAAGAAACCATGAAAACTTTCCACCATCTTGAAGACTTGGCTGTACTTTCACAATAACTGTGAAATAAAGCGTTGGATTTATTTCCACCTGCACCACTGTTTAAAAAGTGGCTCTGTTCTTCAGAAAAACAGAATAGTGGTTTTTCTAGCCCATCAACCTGGAACTAAGTTGCAGGTATTCATTTACTACAGTGTTACTCAGCTGTTCTAGTGTCAGAGCTACAGTTTCTGCAAAACTTTAACAAAACAAACTGAGGAACAAATTAGGAGTAAAATGAGAGAACATGGGTAGCCTGGTTGGATGACAATCTGATAAATGTCTAATTGACAAAGGAAGTATACAGATAAAGTTATAAAAACATATATCCTTCATGGAAAACATATATCCTTCATGGAAACAATTAAACGGGACTACAATTAAAAGAGAAAGTGAAATAGTACGTTTTTCTAGCTTAACTTAATTTTCAGTGATCAGTTACTCAGTATGTTCTGAAAATCACAGTAAAGCTTGAGGATTCTTAAACTTTGGGTATGTTCCTTTCTTCTTTATTTCTTTCATTTAAAACATAACTTATTTGTTATGTTGGTTGTCAGTGCCAAAATGGTGACTCCCTTTAAGCACTTGAATTTAGAATGCCTGGAACTACTTGTATTCATTCTCTGTTTACATAAAAAGCTACCTTTGCTGCTATGGAAGAGAACAGCAAAAGCTATTATATATTTGTATACAGAGTCCTTAATGTGACTTGGGGACAAAATGGAAATGCACAATTAGAAAATTATTGAAGTGATTGATTAATTATTGGGTAATAAGCTCTGCTATGTTCTAAAAAACAAATGGTCCTTCTAGTTTGCAAAAGGGGCCAGGAAATGCTTAATGAGAGCATGCTTTCTTGGGGAATAAAATTGACAAAGCAAACCTCTTGTGTATCAGTCTTCACTGTCATAGTGACTGTCCACTGGCACTAAGTTGCCATCCTCCAGGTAACTATATATAATCTTCACCCTTTTTCAAAATAAACATAAATCAGCTTTTTGTTTGGTTGGTTGGTTTTTTGGGGTTTTTTTGTTGCATACATAAACAAATGCAACATGTTTTCAAAGGAAAATGAAGGCCAGCCATTAAGATAAGATAGATGATTAATCATGTCCACTGCCAGTTGTTACTATCTTCCAAATAGAAATGTTTTTATTTTGAAACTTTAGTAGGTAAATCCTCTTAGTGAAATCAGTCTAAAGTTTGGCAGCGTAAGGATAAGGTTGTACTTTTAAATGAAGATGAGAAGTTGATGGAAGTGCAAATACCATAAAGTTGATGCAAAATTTGATGAAGTACTGTGGTTTGCAAAATCCTTGTGGGGGGTAGAAGTTATTTACTTTACTTAAAGCTGGATAAAATCATAAACATTTGCACTTTACTTGTGGATCTCTTTCACAGCCTTGACCTTGCAGAGCAGTTAAAATACTCTCCTGAGAAAGTGGTTCTTTTGCTGAGTAGAATGTTAGGGCAAATTAATAAGTGGTGTACTGTAAGCACATTTCTGATCCATAGGCAGTAGCTATAGATTCACAGTGATGTCAATTCCCTTTTTAAACAAGTTATTTTATGCAAACAAGGCTATAGGGATTAAAAGGAAAAAATCTATATGCATATGAACTCCAGTTTGAGATGTACACATTACAATCCATATATTTTCTTCTTTCCCAGCTTCAAAGGAATATTTTGGCATCTAATCCCAGAGTCACAAGATTCCACATTAATTGGGAGGACAACACTGAAAAACTGGAAGATGCAGAGAGCAGTAACCCGAATCTACAGTCCTTGCTTTCCACAGATGCGTTACCTTCAGCATCAAAGGGGTGGTCAACATCAGAAAATTCACTAAATGTTATGTTAGAATCTCATATGGACTGCATGTGACTAACCACCATCCTTTTGGTACTGTATATGTGTTAAACTGTAAAAACAACCAGAACTATTTCCCTCAAATTCCATAAGTACATAGTTGAAGCAATGTGAAGAACTTGTTTTAAAACATCCTGTAGAAAGTTTATAAAAAAAAAACGCAAAAAAAACCCAACAAACAAACAGTATTTGAGCAGATTGTGAAATATAAATACAACTATTTTTAAGTAATTGCCTTTTTTTTCTAATGTGTTATTCTATGTGGTCTAAACCAAACCTGATTAAAGTATATGTATTCTCTCCCCTCCCCCCACCTTACTTTGTAAGCACTATTAAAAGCTAAAAAAAAATTTAAAAGTTAAAACATTCAGGCAAAATGAAGGAATAATGCCATGTCCTTATCTATGCTTTCCAGATTGCCAAATATAAAGTGCCCTTTTAATAGCATCTTAAGAACAAAAGTCATTAGATGAAGTGCAAAGAAAGAAAGAAAGTATCTCTTAATAACAAACAAAAAAGTCCAAAACTGTCCTTTTGCTCTGAAAGCAGACAGCACAGTGTAATTTTAGGTGCAAGCTTCTTTTCCTTTCAAGGCACATACTTGTTACTTAAAGCCTGCAATTTGAGATTTACCATCTGCTATCTTGGATTTTAGGACTTCGGTTTTTTTTTAAAAATCTCCTGCTGCTGCTGCTTAGTCAAACTGTGGTTTTGTTCAGGACAGTGTTTCATGTGGACTGGGGTGGGTATCTCAGGAAAGAACCCTTTTTCAGCCACCCTAAGAGCATACACAAGTGGGTGGAAGGATGCAAGCAATTACTAGAAGATTCTAAGCCTCAAAAGCAATAGTGTGAATATCTCAAATATACTCTTCTGCAAGATTATTATGGATCACTACTGGTTAGTATATTTATTTTTAGGCATGCTTTATTCTAGTCCTTTTCAGTAGTAGTAAGGAGTTTGGATTTTTTTTTTTTTGAAACACCTGGAATTTTAAACTTTTCTGTTTTCTCTCTAGCATTTAAGGCAATCCTATTTACTGGTATAAACCCCTTTTGTGGCAGGCATGACACACTCAAGAATACATTACTTGCCCTGAAGCTCTTGCAGAGACATCCCGATTACCTTGAGGCATCCTTGAAGATAAAAGGAACTAAGCAGTAACCTGTAAAGACTTCAGATATTATTATGACACTTAAGAATTTAGTTATTCCTTCCAATCCTCATTAGCCTTATTTATATTTACTGTGCCTGTATGTGCATTTAAATTGTAATCTGTCATGCCAGATTACAGGAACACAGTTCTACTATTTACTAGTCACTGCCCAAATTATGAACCATTGTAGGTTCTGGGCCCTTCAAAAAAAGGTAGATTTCATGATCAGTGACAGTGTAGCTCTGAATAAAAATAGAATGCTTTCTGTTCTCTTTCTGTTTTCTAATGGAGATGAAGATGTCCCAGACAGTGCTTCTCTCTTTCCACATCATTAGTGAAATTGTCTGCATTTCAAATGTGTGTGTTTTTAAACTGGAAAGGAAGGACCTGATCTGAATGTTTTACTTGTATGGAAACTCAGCAGTACTCGTCTAGGGTAGATGAATGAATTAATGAAATCCATTACTATTTGGAGGCCTAGTTCTAATATGTGCTCTTAACAATCTATAATTGTTTAAAGTGATAACCAGAAATCTAGAAATATTAACACTCATTGGTATGACTTAACACAAAGAACTGGTTCCCTGAACTAGCAGTTACTTCACTTGAGGGCTGAAATTCTGTGAACTTTATCTTTGATTTTCAATTATATTGCAACTTTTAGGTCTTTGGTGACATTTTGAGATTTTTCATGCACTTTATGTTCTATTTATAAATCTTTTTAAGATATATCATAAATGTAAGCATGTAAATAACTTAGTTATCTGCTTTAGGATTGACAGGCTTGTGAAGTCTGCCTTGAATTAAGGCTACTGTAGTAGTATCTCAAACTCTTGCCTCTACTGAATATTCAAATGAAAACATGATCCAAGTACAAACTGTAACCAGAATCCATGCACTGGTACCATGAAGGCTTTTTAGAAGCACGTGCCACAAAGTGATGGAAGCAAACCATCATTGCTGCTATTGCAAAAGCAACTACAAAATTTAGTCAGCAAAACGATGTCACTCAGCAAAACGATGTCACCCAGGAAAAACCCCAATTTAGAGGAATGGAAAAGTGAAGCTCTGTTGTCAGTCTAAAAAGTCATCTGTGCATGAGAATTTGGGTGCAATAAACTTCAGGCTTGACTGTGGCAGGAGGCTGCAGTAGAGTTTGGCACCACCTTACCTGATACATTCATGTGGCCTGGATAGAGCTCACCCACCACTAGCAGGAAAATGAATGCTGTGCTTGGTGAAAATTGGAGACGAACAACCCTACCTCATCATCTTTGCAAGATAAATCCTGTGCATTTCTGTGCTTTTTGAGAGGCTGGGTGCCTCAGGTCTTTGCAACTTTGTCCAGATCTTAGCACCCTGCCTTCCAAGTATCATATTTCCTGACAAAATCACATTCCAGAGACATAGAATTTGAGGAACCAACTTCCAGTCCCCCAGAGCCTTCAGGCCATATCACAGCACTAACTAGTGGCTAGAAGAGCAGCTCTGTGCACATGACACAGTCAACCAGTGCTGACATCACAGCATTACAATTTCAAGGTTGAAGATGTATTCACCTTGCCACAAACCTTTACTTGCAGAGGCCACCAAGATGCAAAGGAATGCTCCAGATTCTGCTGACAGGACTGGTGATGAATCTCACTGTGTTTTCAGCTCAGACAGGCAGACCATTAGAAGACTGTCATAATGCTTATCAGAGGTTGTTCGTGTGCCAAGAAGTAAGGAGATCAGGCAAGGCAACATGGATGCAAAATGTGTGTGGTTTTTATGTCTAGCTTGCAAAAAAGTTGTCCCTCAGCTTAAAGTCACAATTTATTCAGGCATCACCTTCAATGTGAATTATTATGACACAAATTTAAAGGAGGCAAAATGGTTCCAGCTCCATCAAAATGGATACTACTGAAATTTAATCTTTCCAATGGCTTTACAAAGATCCACTGAAAAAGCCAACCCTTACTACCTATCTGAAGTAATGAAGCAACTCGGAGCTTTGCTACAATAACCACAGTAACTTAGTTTATGGCTTACCAGACACTATTCTTGAGATGGAACTGACCAAGTCACAAAGAAATCTGGTCATCTAACAGGCCATTATTTTCTTTGGAGTGCCTCAGCTGCTGGTTTTCTGGAAGTCAGCTCAGACTGAAAGGTAGTCCCTTGCAGCTAGACTGATTGTCCACTGACATCTGAAAATGCTGGTAGGAAGGAAAAAAGGAAAAACCCCAAACGTGCTACGCACCTATACTCCTAGCAAATTCTCATTTATCAGAGTCAGAAAAGGGCAAAGTCAACTTAATCTTCTGGCTTCTGTCTGGACTGCTGCAGATCCTTCCCATATCTAACTACCCTACCCCCTTATCCATAGCACAGTGCTCTGCAAGAGTACAGATCATCTCATTTGAGAGCCACAAAAGTTTGGTCAGGAGATGATGGGTTCATTGTTGCTGTGGTTGCTGGCTGGGGGGCTCTGCTAAGTGCCAGCCAGGAAGACGCAGCAAAACTGACAACTACGTGTAAGGGCTGGCAGCGTGTGTGGAACTCTTCTTTCTAGGCCCTCCCATTTCTGTTTCTGTTTCCAGTTATAGTTCTTCTTAAAAGCTGGTCTTGTAGGGTGTGATATGAGAGCAGGGCTGGAGAAGATAGATGGAGAGTGTTTTCCTTGATTTTTGGTCTAGGCAAAAATGATGTAAGGAAGAGCCAGCTGGAGGCACTAGGAAAGCTTTCTTACAGGCAAACCCAAGGCTACATGGAACTTAGGGGGTCACTTCAGGAGGATTTGGAGGGAGAATACATTTAAACATTTCCAGCTTTAGCTAATGGAGTTTTGGAGGCATGGCAGGGTACTCACTGTCCATGGCCCAAGGGGTGTGACTGCAGACAAGAGAAAGTCAGAGGAAGGAGTTGTGTGTGTGCTACACCAGATGCAAGAGACAACAGCTACATGTTACCAGCAGTGTTAAGAACTGGCTGAACTGAACTGGAAGAAACTTTTAAGGAGTTTTTTGGTCCTCCTCCACTGCTTTGGCTTGTAGCAACTAGGGAAGGCACAGGGACAGTTTGGAGATCTACACAGAGGGAAAAATATCTCCAGTTTCAGAGTCTTGCATACCTCAGGATACTGACACCATGTACTCTATTTATAACCACAGCTGGATGGCTCATGTCAGTGACTTTGGATTGGTTTCTAATGGATCAGAAGTGAGACAGGTGTTAGCACCTGAAGCCTGCCTAGCAGGAGAAAGCTTACTATGAAAGAAGAAAAGAGGTGGTTTCCCCTTGAGTGAATTCCCTTCAGTGAAAAGAAAGGGAATCAGTAGCAAAATGCTGTTGGCATGATATGGAGAATGTCAGACATGGCAAAATACCAGCAAAAAGGCAATACTTGGAAGGTTCTGCAGAGGCTCTGTGAGTCCAGAAGGGTGCATATCACACAGCTCAGAAAGGCATCTTACACACAACTGGAGAGCTGGAGAAACAGCTGATAGTCTCCCAGATTTTTAGGCAAGCTGTTCTGAATACAGTTCACAAAATTCTTTAAGCAATCCATCTGCAGAGGGACGCAACACCAAACAAAATTTTCAGAAATATGAAGTCAAATATGCACTAGCAGGCAGCAGAATGACTCTGGCCTGGATGTCCACAGACCTGCCAGCCACTGGCATGTGTTGGTTCCTGTTGCACACCATTCAATCACTGCAAATCTCAAGCTCCAGAGGTAAATGAAATATTTTCTTACTAGTGATTATCTCATCCAAATATATGTAAGCAGCAACTGTGCCTCTGGGGACTGCAAAAAAGTTTATTTAACTGAGGAGTAAGGTGAGAACCCCCAGAGAGATCTCGTTAAGCCTCTCTAAGTCTCTATCTTTATGGAAAACTGTGTATCAATTTCTAAAAATAAAAGGTAGCTGAATGACTCCTAGTGATTCTCAGATGAGAGACAAGTTTGGGAGAATGAACAGGGCCTGCAAAAAAACAAGTGTAGACGGAATGAAACAGTGGGACAGATGGTTCTCTCATCTTTCATTTACAGATCACAAAGTCCTACAGTGGTCAAATAAATTTTTGCCATTGAGCTGTTGCATGTGGGCTGGTCTGCCTGCCAACTGTCATTAAAGAGATGTGGGAGGAACAAACCGTGGTTCCTCATGTAAGTCCTAAACTTGTAGAGAATTTGCAACAGAAAATTTCTTCTAAGTGTTTGCAAGAAAGGCAACTTAATAAAATAAATAAGCTCAGAAACTTACTCACTGAGTAGAGGTAAAATTCTGTTTTTTTTAAAACAGAGAAAAAATTATCTGTCATTTGTAAGGGCTGTTTGCAGCAAGCGGGCAACTTAAGCCTGTGGGTGAGATAGAAAGATGAAGGTCTTCCAAACCTTTAGCAAGAAAGCAGTTTTCTCCTGGGTCATACTTTCTGAATCAGGTAGAACAGCACAGACTTTGTTTAGGAAGTGCAGGGGAAGGCAGGAACTTGACTGCAAGAGCAGAGGCCCAACAGCAAATTAAGCTGCAGGAGGTCACTGTTTTCTGAAATTCTGCAAGCCAATTCCAGTCACGTCTGTATGGCTTAATGGGCTGCAGCAGGCACATGATACTGCAGGGGCACAAAGTATCAGAGTGGATCTCAGAGCCCCTGATACCTAAGGTAGACCAGGAAAGAAAGAGAATTTTGGCACAAGGAGAATGTTAATGACCTAAACCATTGTCCTGGTACAAATACATACTTGTACAGAAATCCAAGTGAAACTGTCATGACACAGTTTGGAATACAGAATTCGAATTCAATGCTTGGTAAAGGGCTTGTGTCCTAAAAGAGTACCAGGTGGGTAAAGGGCACAAGATATGTCAGTGCACACAGAATCTTACCAAAGGCTGGTTAGATACTGGCAGTTTTCTCTAAAAGAGGGCACAGCTTTTGGGAGTTATTCAGGGTTCACCCAGTCTCAGGTGTGCCTTTTGGCCTATGTGGACAGCAATTAAATGCAATTCAGACTGCTTTTTATATACAGTAAGGAACTAGCTGAAAATGAAACTTAGAGATTTAATATTCGTGAACTGGAGGGAAGAATGTGCATTAGGACTCTCCTCTCACGGGAAAGCAGAAACTGGTGATTCAAAGTGCTCAATTATGACAAGGAAAGTAAAGCAATTTAATAGTTCTCCAAACTAATTTGAAGCTTCTGCACAGAGAACAAGTTAACAAAAATCAGTGTTAGGTACGGCTAGCTACAAGCAGATTCAGAAGACACTCCTTGCACAGGAAAGGCAAAGAAAACAGTAATTCTAACAACATCCCAACTCCTGGTCTAGAAATTAATACCTTAGTCCAGCAGTTCTAGCCATGGAAAGGTTCACTGAAATTAAACTAGAGTTAGTAAGATTCCTTGCTAGCCACTCAAGTTTCACTTGTGATGACAGTCCTGAAGAATTCTAAAGTAGGAATTTGGTGCTGCTGTCAGATTTTGGAAAAAGGAACTGAGAGAGAAGCTTTTTTAAAAATAAGGAATATCTAAGTGAAATACAGATAATCCAAAGGCCCAAGACAATGCTTTCATGAAATGAAACTTCATTTCCACATATCATTAGTGCACATATACCACATATGTAAGCATATAAAGTGGAATATCTGTTTTCAGGGAAATGTCTTCGAACCTAGCCATCATGGCTGAGCTGGAAATCAGATCATATGGGAGGTGAAGCATGGGAGGGAGACGTGGTGAAGAAGGTAACAGCAACATCAGAGACTGAGAGCAACTGACACAGGAAATCACTACTTACAAAAATAGGCAAAGTCACAATGAAATACATGGCAAAATTTCACTTCAGGTCGCTGTGAGTTCCCTAGCAAATATGAAATTATCCAGACTGTTCTAAATTCTTAAACAAAACAGAACAAAAAGTGGAGAAAAGATTATGCTAAACCAAAATTTTCTCTCTGGCCTCTCTCCAGACCTATTTGCTAACAGTTTGAATGGAAAGTCAGAGGCATATGTGTTTCATAACAAGTTCCCTGCACACAGGAGTGTGTATGTCCAACATCATGTCCCACTTCCACAGCTATGGAAGACTCAGTATACACATAGCTGTGGAACTGGGGAAGATTTATCCTCTGGTTCTCCCATGTACAACTAATGCTGTTTCCCAGACATAAAATGATAAGCAGCACTCTCTGAGAAATATTCAAGTTACACATGCTAGCTGAGACACTGAGATTTGACCCTAATTGTTTTGTGATTTTGAACATACAAGCACTATATTCATTTGTTCAAATAAAGTCATTGGCAGAGGTAATCTGACCCTGTACATTGTCCCCAGAAGAGTTTGCAAACACACCTGGCATTCAGAGCCAGCTGGGACATACCTAAATTTAACAAAAGGAAGAAAGAGAAAAAAAGAAAAAAAGAAGGAAAGAACCCAGTTGCTCTCTGAAAACATCTTGAAACCATCTTCATGAGTAAGAAATAATTTCTCAACACAGGGGTGAATTGAAAGCAAACAGTAATCAAACTGGCACCCAGACAGAACACATAAAAAAAACAGAAGAGAAGAGATAATCTGTTCATGAGAAACCAAATGATGCTAGCTCATCACCCAGCGTGAGCTCTGGAAAGATGTCCTATTTGTCATAGCTGGAAAATGCTAAAAATACAGGTCCAGATCACTCTCCACTAGCAAAACACTGAGAGGTGCCTCTGGGTGAGGCTTGCAAGGTTCCCTGCTGAAAGCTCATCACAGTGCTTCCTGGATAGAGACAAAGGGGCAGGACTGCACAGAGTCAGATCAGGCCTTACACACCTCCACAGCAGTTCTCTGCTTCAGCTGTGCTCATAACAACCTGAGCACAAATGCTCACACACGTAGAAGGCTTCCATATGAACACACCTGAGTGAAGACATAACTGTTACAGCTGAAGCAGCACATACCTGCACTTGTAGATCCAATTCCTGCTGTAAGCACAGAGCGTGGCATAATCTTAACAGCATACTTGAGGAACTGAGATTTCCCTGTACCTGGGTCTCCAACCAGCAGAAGATGTGATTCACCTTGGGGGAAAAGAGTGATGTAGGAGCAGACAGTTCATACACAGACAGACATCGACACAAAATGCTCAGATTAAATAATGCTTCTCATATTCACCTAAAATTTAGCACTATATATACATCAAAATATGTAATTCTGCACTATTTATTTTTATTGGGTGTGATAAATAAATTGTTTAATAAAGCCAACTAGACACAAATATTTTTAATGAGGTATTTGTGAAGTATTAGCAGGTATTTGACAGACTTCCTGTAATATGAGTTCTTACATTTTAGAATGCTCATTTCTCAGACTTGGCTCATTCTTGAACAGGAGAGAGAAGGATACCACGTTTTAGTTATCATTCCACTATTCAGTTATTTAAATTATTGCAAAATGGACTAATAAAATCAGCAGGTTGTTTTGCTTAATTAATTCTTCGTCGACAGTTAACATAACTCTGTAATTTCAAAAAAATGAAATTACAGAAGTAAATAATTAGGCTCCTACTATCTCAGTAAAGTGCTCTAAAATTTTTTTCAGTTTTCTACAAAATACAACTTCAAATATGAAGTCTATAATTTTATTTAACTGCTGGAGCATTAAGAAAATCCTATATTTGTATACAGAGACATAAAAATTTTAAATTTATTAAAAATTTCTTTAAATGGGACCCTACATAGATTATGACCTGTGTACCACCTGGCACATGGCATATCTGCCATCTAATAACAACAGAAGGAGAATCAGCAGGCAGGTAGCTTGGAGTTACAAGACTAAGTGAGTAACTCTTACTGACAATCACAGATGGAAAAGCCTGGCATTAGGAAGTAAAATGAATCCTTTAATTTTTCCTTTTAATGTACTATAGTGATCCGCATTAAGGAAAATTAACATTCCATCCTTTGATGCCAAATACTGCTGAGAATATTCTGCTGGAAATAATTTCAAAATGTCACTTGCACAATAAAAAGTGAGATGTTTTAGATAAAACAGCTGCCTTTAATATTCTACCTAATGGAAACCTGAGAGTCTTTTTCTATTGGGTTTTATTTGGGAAAAATTAAAATGAAAAGAGGAAGTCTACACACTCACTTGAACTTGTCTGAGATTTTGGAAGAATAGTCACAATTGATTAAAACTTGTTCTTACTCAAGAAAATGGTATGATTATGCTTTCAAGTTCTTACTGGTTTGGTTTTGGAAGGGGGTGGGAGGACGTGGGTGAGGACAGGCTTGAGAATGACTGTTACAAAGGATGTGATACTGTCAGAAACAATACAAACCTCTGGTTCGAGTTCCAGCAGCATCCGTCCTCTGCACACCACCAGCAAGCACCATGGCTACAGCCAGCTTCACCAGGTACAATCCAAAAACTTGAGGACATAAGCTAGCCAAAATTTCATTCCTCCCTAAAACAGGAGCAAAAATGGCACTCAGCTGAGTTAAAACTTGGTTTCCCATGGACTCCCATGTACACTGACAAATAATTTGGGCAAGAAGAGTAGGGTAAGAAGGAGATTTTAAATTTTTTTTCTTTAAATGGGACCTAGAGCAGTTGTTTGATCCAAACTTCCTTCATTATAGAGAAGTTAGGTGAGTCACAATCATAAGCAGCAAAGCCAATCCTATTGCAATTTAAGGAATGCATGGTGTGGACAGCAAGATAAAAGGCACTAATGAAATGCCATCATGCAAATTCTTTTTTGTTCCACATTTGCAAGTGTAAAAACTATGAAACGTAGAAGTTTACAGATTTCAAAATGTCCCCTTGAAAACTGGTGTGTTGTACATTTAAGAAAACTAAGAAAATTTCTAACACTTATTTTGCCTTAAACCTGTGCACACATAGTGTGCTCATTTTCTCATTGTTACCTTCCTTCTCCTTTGAACCTTCTGTGTCACAGGTCCCTCTCCTCCTCCCTACTACAGTCTCTTTCCAGCAGCAGAATATTTCAATCTGCTCTGAAAATGCTGATGGTGTGGAAGATATGTAACAGGATTAATCCTGTCCTTTGAGATTCTGACACCACCAGCACATAAGGGGTCTCAGGCTGTATGCCCTGTGTTACTTCCATTGCCAGGGAACAAAAGAGAGTGACCCATTTTGAGAGCTTAACTTCATGTTTTAAATTTAGATGCAAGTACATGGTACGGGCAAAATAAAGGCACCTAATGGATGTCTTAAGGTATATGTGTTTCATTTGGAGGTCTTCTGAAGGAATTAACACATCTTTGTCCATCCAAAAGTGAAATTTCAAGAACATTGTTCAGCCATGCACCGCTCAAGATTTAACTCCACGGTTACGAGTTAGCATCATTAAGTGACTGACATAAAATGCAGCAGTAGCTATCATTATCTCCTGAAAAACAGTACAGGTACACACATATTCTGTGGCCCCAGACTCCTTAGTCAGATTTGATCTTTGCCCTCAATTTCAACTCAAATTCAGACAAACAGCCTGAAAGAGATATCTTGGGCAGTCAAGGTCCTTCTAATTTCCACCTCCACTTTCTTGTAGCCACTTCTTATTTATTTATTCAGAATGGGTAATATTACATAAAATCACACTGCTCCCTGCAGGCTTCCAAAAAATTTTCCTGAGAATGAAAGACTAAAAGGGACCTTCAAAGAAGATCCTGAGTCACTTTCTGAACAGTTCTAAAGAGAGCGATAAGAAATATTCTCATTCCAAACAGCAGAAGGATGAAATGTTATTGTTCCAAATAGCAGGAAAAATTGCTTTCCAGGAAATGCAGTTCTGAAGAATCTTTCACATTGACAGGATCTACACCTTCTTATAGTGAGCAGGCTCATCTGAGGGAGGTTCCCACCTGTTTTTCTTCCTGTTTGTCTTTAAAAAAGAAAGACTACGCCTTTTCCAGGGTTTTACAAGACAGACTGTCAGCCTAATTAATGAAGTTCAGTGATGGAGACCCTAAAGAGTCCACTGAGCTTCTGCAGAGTTGAGGAGAAGCCACTCAGATTCTGGAGAGGAACAGAGTTCCAGACAGAACTCCTGGTAATTCCAAGTTGGTTGACTGTGGACCATGGTAAGTTTAGGACCCAGCATACTGAACACTGACTGTTCTGGAAGCCACTGTGAGCTGGGAGGCTCCCCTGCACCTAACTCAAGGGCCTAGGCATCCAAGAGTTATGCTGAAGACAGGATGTGCTAATCTCTATGGTAAAGATTCTGAGCTTAATTTAGGATGCAGAGACAGTGTGTCAGCTCTCTCGCCCCACAGGCAACAGCTGTGCTGACTAAAGGCAGATCTGGTCCACACTATTTCTTCTGAGAAGTATGCTTCTTCTTTCTTGATTATAAAACACTTTTCTTCTTTTTTTCCCTCTGATACTTACATTCTTTCTCATTTCTTGTTAATAAATGTTCCAAAAAAGACTTGCATAGAAAGAGAATGAAGATCAGTGGTACTTCCTTCCACCCCCACCCACAGTAATATTAAAGTAAGAATTTTGTATTCTTGTAGTGAAAAAAAATTACTCTTGATGAATGGGTGGTGAGATAGGATAATGGGGGGAAAATGTGTTCGGTCACTGTACTTTCACTCTGATTTCATCTCTATCCAATCAAGTGCCCTACTTAAAAGTTTTCAATTACTGACCTGCCAAGGGATCATTCCTATGCCTTTCCCAGAAGTCTTCAAATTCCTTGCGAACTTCTTCATCAATTACAACCCCTGCTAGCTGCTCATTGTTCACTTTAACATAGTTGGCTTTTAAAACAAGCTCCAAGTCACAGCGTGCACCCTCATGGAAAGGTTTCCACCTCTGCATTACCACTCCATACACTGTGATGTCATCTCCTAGAGGTAAGAACAAAAATTAGTAAAATAACATCTGACTTGAGACATGCAGACACTTCAGCTAGCTGTAATGTACAATAATGTGATCTAAATCCTGTATTACAGTTAACAAGGTTAAAAAAATGTAACAACAAAAACCAAAACCTCCTGCAGTTACTGGAAGTCTACAACAAAGATAAGGTAGATTGCTGAACTCTGTGGTAGGAAGTTGTTGTCTTTCCACTTCTGTTTAAGGGAGGTGAATTCTTAAAGATATGCCTCTGCTTGTTTCCTCTTTTAGAAGAGAGGGATTCCTGGTAAACTGTAGAAGCTCTTTCAATTAGATTGTTTTTACAAAAAGAGAAAAAAAATTAGTCAAAACTTATTTGGCTTCTGGTAACTTTTGTGATGAACCCCAGAATCACTTGTTAACATTCTCAGTAGAGTGTTCTTCTGAGAAAGTACAAGCACTAATTAATTTCTTGTGGAAGTGTGCCTATCTGAGACTTTTTAGTTCACTCATCATTCATGCTCCTGCCAGTTGAATGCCAAGTGGCTTTCCCCACCTGCAGGACTCCTCAGATAGAGGTCAGGTTTCCTGGCTCTCCGAAGCTATGGAGAGGCACCTGCTGCTGTGTGACCCTATCTCCTGGGCAGGTCTGGTGCTCTACACCAACAAGATTCAATGTACATCCTGTATGCCACAACACATTACTTATTGAAGCTGATCTGTCAAACAGCCAAGATGTAACCTGGGGGTGCGTGACATTTTCCAGAATGCTCACCAGCTGCCACGCCAACGTTCAGCCGGAAACAGCAAGGTGGCAGATGAACACACCTCATGTGAGGAGTCCCCAGCACTGAGAGCCACATAACAGAGACTCATCTCAAATGGAAAACTAACAATGCTTCTGGGTGCAAACATAGGTAGTTTATGCTATGTCCTCACCAGACTTGCAACTGTCCACCAAGTCGTCTTCCAGAACAACCACCATGCAACGAGGGATGCTTCCAACAGACAGCCTCTGAACCTAGGTGATGGGAAGGAAAAGCACTTCTTAAGAACAGCACCTCCCAAAAACCTTTAATTCACAGCTGCTCTGGTTTAATGACTGACAGTCCTTTCCTGGTACTGAAGTCAGTTCTTGCTTTTTATCACAAAACTTGCAGTAAGGATGCCAATGCTGCCCTGAGCTTAATGAAAATTTAATGCTGATATTAATGGAAATGGGATTGGGTATTAAATTAGCAGAAGGTGCCCAGTGCTGGGAGATGTTGTGTGATTTCAATATCTTGCTGAAGAAGGCTCACTAAAAGAGGTCATTTGAAAAATCTGATCTTTTTTTATAATTTCAGTTATTACTAGATACTTCTTTGATATGTAAGGTTGACTTTGGGTACTAGAAGCATGTGCATGGGTTAGATAATCCTTCACTGAAGTAGATACTGAGAGAATATTCTCTGTATTTTTCGGGAATTCAACCATGACTTGGCAGTTTGAGATTAAGCTTACACCTAGATGTCAAGGATTAAATCAAAACCAGGAAAACTCAAATATATATTGACAAATGTGCCAGTAACTCCTGTAATTCTTTTTCTTTTCTGCAGGGCAAAGTCTGTGCAATCTTGTCACAGTCCATTTCCAACCAGCAATCTTTCCACTGATGCTTGGAGCTTGCAACAGTTTTGAGAGTATCCAGTGCACAAGAACAACAGCCAGAAGTACCTTTTCATTCTGCAGCACAGCTCATACATGCTAGAATTCTAAATGTATTCACTCTCTGGTGTCTGGGAAGGTTAATTCACCCTTGTGTATTCTCTAAATGGCCACAGGCAGTTCACATCACTGTCAGTACTGATGGCACATGCAGAGTTATTTGCAGAGCTCAGTAGGAAACATGAGGGAAATTCACTCCTAGTTTAACTTTACTGTTTTTAACAAGCCCATGTTGCTGAAAATCCTTCCTACCAGCAAGATCCACATGTCACACAGCATAACAACATACAAGTTATAGAGATTTCTCATATGTCAGAAACAATCATTATATGTTCATGCAATATAGGGCTTATTTCCTAGAAAGTTTTTTCCCTTACTTTTTTCGGTATTTTTAACTTTTAAGACTTTAATTTCTAACTTCATACATTTCTACTCCACCTTGTCTGTACTTTCACCCAGGGCTACCATCAGAAAACAAATGCAAATTCTGTATGCAGGTTCTGTAAGGATCACATATGCAATGATTGTTGAGCTCAATATTGGCTGAAGGGAAGAACATTTGCAGGCACCACATATTGAGCACCCTGCACAGCTACAGCAGGCCCTGGCCAACACTGGGCTACCTTTAGTCCTCAGAAGCAGTGTTGAACATCAGCATCATGTACAGGAAGTGCTTAGAGAACAGTGCACACTTGGCATTGCAGGGATTCAACGTGGAATGGAATTTCATCTGTGGAAATTTCATCTGTGCACTGACCGCTGGTGGTTTGTACAATATCGAATGCAATTACCCAGTAACAGAAGGATGGTCTGCACGTTGGCCTAATCTTTAACTCTTTGACAGGAAATCTCTGACCAAAGGGTTGCCTGGCTTCTTTAGGTCCTCTCAGGCATTTGTTTTAAACAACAGTAGACATCTATACTTTAATACCTTCCCCTTTTTTCTGTGGGGTTTTTTTTTCCCCTTACCTGCTCCTGGATTTTGATTTCTTGATAGTCCCTGCAGCAGGTAGGAGAGGAGATTGTTCCAGAGAGACACGTGAACTTGGTCGAGTTGCAGCCTTCCTCGTTGAGACAGGCTGCTGGACGACAGAACGCGTAGTACTGCTCCAAGTCAGCCTTGACCACAAACACGTGCTTGCACTTGTTGCAGATGTAACTCCGTTCAAACTCCAACACCTTCACCGAGCTGGTACGTATCACAGTCCCAGTAACAGACAGAAAGTGTCCCACGTCCTTGGATTTAGGAATGTGCTCTCGAGTCAGCTCTGGGCAAACAGGCAAACCTGACAGACAAAAATATGTGCAGCATTAGGCTATGCTCATCGAACAAGGACTGACAATGCAGTTAAACAGAAAGACCAGAAAACATGCCAGACATATGAACAGTAGCAATTGTTATTACTGTTTCATAAACATGATTCAACTATTCATCTGTTGTACCATAAATCTGATTCACTGTCCTCAGATGGTGAAAATCATCAGACACTGAGCGCTAGCTAAAAATGTTGCCATTTTACTCTCCCACTCTTGTCAAGGGGTGAATAGTCATGAACAGTTTCCATTCACAGAAACAGATCCTGATGTTCTCATATCTGTATTAATTCAGATGCTCTTTTTGCAGATACCATTTATTCTACAACTGATTATCTGAATGACAAATTTTTAGTTATGCTACTTAACTGTGGTTCAGTGTTATTCCTGCAGTTAAACAGCTGTAGCTCCTAATTCTTGCGTGAATTCTCAAATCGAAGCAAACTCATAGTCAGAGAGCATTTGACCTTAAATCCACACTGCACACCAGCAAACCTCGAGCACAAGGAAGACAGCTTAAAAAGAATGTAAAGGGGCTATGAACACAGCCAAAGCAAATTCTCTTGCACATTCAAACGTATAGTGACAGGACACTTCCCACTTGCTCTCCTTTAATTCCACCCCAGCAGCCAGTTCAGTCGTGTGCTGATCCCGCTCCAGTGTTCACCCATCACTTGGCACCAGAGTGGCTGAAATCCTCAGGAAGATTAATCTCAACAGCCTGCAAAGTCTTTGTAAAAATAAATGGTCTTGAAATGCTCACCTGAGCAAAATATTGCCTATTCAGAAATTAGTAATGAACTACAAGATGCTAATAATTACGAACTTAAATTAATTTCTTAGCTTTATTTCCAAAACAGTATTAGGAAACAGAGATGTAAAACTACAAATCTGCTAGGAAAAGATGTTTCTAAGGGGACTGAAACTATTTGTGCTTTTAGGTAAAATCTTCTCAGTGGCTTTGGCTGCTAAAAAAAAAAAATAAAAAAGTCGTATTTATTTCAGTGCTTTCAAACCCAAATTCCTTATTTCATACATGCAGAAACATTCCAGTTTGATGCTTTTAAGCAACACTTGACCTTCTGTTTTTGTTCAAAGAAAATATTTTTAACTATTAAACTAATTTTAAAAGGTAAGAGAAAAAAGCAGAAAAAGTAGAATTAAATAATCAGGAAGTATTTTGTAAAACTGCAAAATTTTTTTTCTGTTTGACTCTAATAAAGCTATTTAAATGTTCTACCAAGCCTGTTGAAATTTTCATTCTACCACAGATTTGCATTTCTAGTCAGTTCAGGGGAAAAGAAATCCGTTATTTCTCCACCTGTTTTGGCATTTGTTCTTAGTTCAGTATTGCTGCCCCTGAAAAAGCTTTGCAAAATGCACCACATCTTACACTAGAGAGAGCTGCAGCACTGTTGTCAGGATACATGACAATCATCTCTGTGAATTTTGTAGAGACAAGAGTCTGAATGTGACAAAAAGAGCCTTCATTCCGATCATACTCGCCTGCTTGACAAATTCTTTAATTGAGTATGTGCCTCTCTGAATCAGCTTGACTGTATTAGTCACAAAAAAGGCTATTAGAAAATATCAGAAGCAGCTTGGCCTTCAGTAACAGACACAGTGGTGCTCAGGCTAATGATAAGTAAGGAAAAATCATTTCATTGATGTGTAGCAAAAAGTAGAAGCTATACAATCAAATTCCTACAATGCTGAAATTCAGATAAAGAACTTTATCTTTTATTTTCTTCAGTGAACTCAGGGTAATCATCCATTATTAATTACTGCACATCCACACTCCTTCAATCCTTTTTGAACCCCTAGATGTCCTGTCCACATTGGCAGAAGGTGTTAAGATTGTTTCTTATACCTGGTGTATGCAAAATCACTTTTCCTCACTTAATTCCAAGCCTGACACACAGACACCATCTCCCACACTCCTGCCTGCTGCCTGCTGCTCAAGAATAGTGCACCACCTTCTGATTCCCTCCTCATCTGACATGGGAATGGGAAGTGGCACTCCAAGACAAGAATCATGAAGGTAATCAGAACTCAGCATCCACTTAAAAGGTAACAGTACCATGGGAAAATCTGGTTGGGGGAAAAAAAGCTATAGAAAATTTAGGTTACTTCTTTTGTTTCTTCTGCAGGGAGCCTTTTGGTGGTGCAGAACATTAACCAAATTCCACAGACAGATGTTATTCTGATCCAGCTGGACCTCTCAAGGACAACTCCTCCTGTTCTTCACCAATTTCTCTCCAGCTTAGGGATGGAATTATCCATGAGTCTGCTGACTAAATTCTTGTATCAATGATCAGTCAGGCTTGCTTTTATCAGTTATTGAAACAATTTGATCAAGGGGGCTAATTTTGCTGGAGGTTGATAAGGGAACATTTAGACAAAACATCACTGTGGGAGGAATGATCAGCTCCAGCACGAGGCTGAAAAGATGAAAAGGAATGTCTTAAAGACACCACTACTCATGCAGAGATCATCTCTCCTTGCTGTATTCCTTCTAATAACTTCCTGGCAGCTTTTAAAATAATTATACTTGGAGTCTTTTTTCATGCTGAAGCCCTGAATGATGTGAATGCATCTCAGAACACTGGGAGGAAAGTTTTACCTCATTCCTGCTTTCATAGGTACAGGAAGGTGCCCGAGGTCAAATTTCAGTACAGCACAGAGGACATCCTTTTACCCCACATACTCAGCAGCTGTGTACAAGCTCCTCAGCATCTGAATACCACAGGCTGAATACATTTCTGAGGTATGCATTGGCATTGCAACACTTTTATGGAAACTCACTGGAATGAAACATACTTAACAGCTGTGACTGATCCAAATTCAAGGTGCCAAAAGACTGAATGGTCATAAGCCACTCAGCAACAGGGCATGGGAGGGAAACACAGGCTGCCAGCTCTTGGCTTTGCAGACTATTGCTCCAAATTGTTATGATCAGGAATGACCAGAAGAGACGCTGACCCACTTTCCCACAACAGGCAAAAAAGACATTTCTGCTCCAGAACCTGCACTCCACATTTACCAAACCTCAAAGCTACTAAAAATTTCCCAATGATAAGGAATAACAATATATTATCTTGCAGTGAAAAAAATCACTGAATCCTCCATTAATGATCACGCCTTCCAACAGTTCGTTCCAATTTTATGACAAGCAATTTTATAACAGTGGAGCATAAAATTCAACAGTTTCGGAAGAAATTGTTACAAGACAACTCAAAATTTAGACTTTGCCTCTTCTGGAAGATGGCTGGAGCCAACAAGGACTGAGAGCCAACTGGCACAGTAGGGAAGTCAACCTGCAGTAAAACTTGGGAACTATGTATCTTCCACTAAAACTTTTTTTTCCTTTTTTCTTCTTCTTCTCTCTACACCTTCTGTCTAAAAGAAATAATGTACGACCAGCTGCCACTTTGAGGAGCAAAGCCCTGGAAAAGCCCTTTCTTTGCCCTGGGAAGGCTTTAGCGTAAGCCCTGACCCAGCGAGAGACACCAGCCAGCGGCCAGTGGGGATGGGCACAGCTCCTCCTTTGGGAGCAGGCCTCCACACACCCACGTGTTTGCACGTGTCCTCTGCCGCTTAACGAACACCAGGGATCCCCTACCGCTTCAAACACGGAAACGACAAGAATTAAACTTGCTCGTTCCATGGCGCCCCAACAGCTCGTTACGGAGCAAGGAAATGCCGGCCGTTTCCCTGAGGAGTCAAGGCACGTTGGCAGTCCTGGCCGGGAGGCGCAGCTCGCTGCCGCCCCGCCCCGGCACTCACCCGAGACCCTGGCGTGGAGGTTCTGCTTGAGGCTGAGCTGCGCCGCCTCCGCGCTGCCCTGCAGCGCTGCCAGCGCGGCCCGCCGCAGCGCGCTGTCGAAAATCGGGAGCACCTCGCTGGGGAAGGCGTTGAAGAACTCCCCGATCTCCATGTTGGTCTCAAAGAGCGTCAAGGCGTCGACGACGACGGGGTAGTGCGCCTGGTCGTCCGCCTCCCTCAGGATGCCCAGGATCTCGTCCCGGTGGTGCTCCAGCACGTAGGACTCGAAGACCTGCCCGATGAGGCTCACCTGCTCCGCGCTGAGCCCCATGGTGTCCCCGCGCGGGAGCAAGGCGCGGCCAGGCGGTCACACAGCGGCGCTCCCCGGCGCGGGAAACTTTGTCTTTCCCTGGGAAAAGCCCATCGCGGAGCCGGGCGAGCCGGGGCGGGGCGCGGCTCAGGAGCTCGGGCAGTGAAACCTCGTCACGGCGGCGCCTCCGCCCCGCCGCTGCCCGGCACCGAGACCGCGCCAGGCACCGGGGCCGGGCCGAGCCCCTCCGGCCTCA
>VXBQ01013858.1:30121-79641 GCA_013400175.1 Phainopepla nitens
CCGCTCCTCGCCCGGGCCCGGCGGGCCCTGAGCGGGGCGGCGGAGAGCGGCCGAGGTGCCGGGGCGCTTCCCGCGGTAGAACCGGCACCCCGGGAGCAGGCGCGGGGGACGCTCCGGCTGCTCGGCCTCTCGGGAACAAAAGATCCACCTACGGGTTGTCCGCGCGGTGGTGCCGCTCGCTGCTCCGGTACCGCGTGGAGCTTTGCGAGGCGGGGAAAGGGGGCTGAGGCGCCGAGGCGGCTGAAGCTGCTTCCTACAGGTTCCCTCTCCATCCCCACGGGTTACACCTCGAAGTCTAAATCTGGCTTCTTTAGAGAGAACTGCACGACAAACCAGCCACTTCCCCCTGCTTCATGAGGGCATAACAGAGTCTGAGGAGTTTGGGGATTTTATTCTTAATGTAACCAAAACACAGGGTTTGCTGCAGGTTCTAAAGCTTTTGCTTTTGCCTAGAATTTACAGTATGGTATTCTGAATAGTTTCTTATTTGTATTTTTTCCCTGCATATAACAACCCAGTGACATGCTCTACAATTATTTGAAATATTTTGGGTTTTAGCTAATTCTGTATCAAAATCGTGTTCCAGGCTGTTACTATCCGGTTTAAAGCCAGAAGAGCAAAGAAAACTAAGTCTCTGCATATAACATGCAAAGAACTTTGAAGGTTCAAAATATACTCAAAAAACATGATTGAAACCAAACAAGGTTAAGTGTCGGTGCGGAAATATTGATATATTTAATAGTAAAAGGGGCAAAGAGAAAAAAAAATAAACAGAGAAGGGAGTGTGCGTGGGGGATGGGGAGGGCAGGGAGAGAGTGACAGAGGTTAGGTAGAAACATACTGTCCTTCTGAGGGTCCCAACGATTGTCTTCGGTTTTACTTGTGTATTTTCTCTTTACCTCTGGGAATGTATTTGAATCTTTTTCATGCATCCATTCAAGTCTTGCAATATCACAGAGCACAGCTTAATGTCCTCGTAACTTCAAAGTGTTGAGCGATCTTAAAACTTTTCTCCGTTGAGCTTCTCACTTCCAGGACCTCCCATTAATGATGAATTCTTGAAAGGCAATCAAAACAAAAATCACTGTGTACTACAATAACACCAGTAGTTCTAGAATAAAAATGTATTAAAAGAAATGTACACAGTTTGTATTTTAATACAGAATTTTACAGTTGGAGGAGTAAATCAACACTTTTCAAACAAAAATAATATCCTTTAGATGCCTTATTATCAAGTTATGATGTATGGCTTTAATACATAAAGTAACTACTTCAGTGCCTTAATGAAACTAAAGTAAATAATTTTAATGTCTAGCATGCTGGGTTTTTTTTTCCTCCCAGTCCTTTTTAAATGTGATTTTAATGAATAAGAAAGCTGCAGTGGTTACTTCACCTCTTGACCATATTGAAGAGTTCATCTTGAATGTAGTCTTGAGTTGACTATATTCGTGAGTTCATCTGAAGAATGTTTGGCTAGTAAAGAAGGGAATGGTCTTGGAGTGTTTGGGGAAAAAGTTTGTGTGGAACTTCACAGATGCTTTAAATCACAGATCAGATTTCTCTGAATTGCTATTCCTCATGCTATCAGAAGAGGATTTCTGCATAGGACTCCTGTCTGGTGAATCAATGGATGCAAATTCAGTTACCTCTCCTGCACTGTTTGCAAACACGAACTTCAGGGTACTTGTAGATGTTGCCTAAATCTTCACCTGAAGGAAACAGTCTTGCCAGCAAAAGACTGCTTTATGGGGATTATAAAGAGAAAGTGTTTTAACCCCTAGGTATGTCTCTAGAAGAAAAATATATTTGGTTTTATAAAATGGTCCTATTGTAACCAATTCAATAGATACAGCGGCAAAAGGCACTGCTGAGATCTGCACTTAAAATATAAATTGATCACTATGAAAATACAAACCAAACCCTTTCTATGGCATATGCTTTCAGTGTCAACTTTAATCAGTTTATAGTGCTGGTTTTGAAGGTACAACACCAGGCTGCTGGTTTCTAAAAACGAGACACAGTTATTGCTACGCATTTGTGAGCACAGTTACCTGGCTTCTGGTATGGCAGAGCTGTCATCTTTTTGAATTCCTGGAGATGTCCATGTGTGCTTCCTCAGACCGTATTTGTAGCCTGAACAACTGGTGCAGCAGTATGAAAAACAGTGCAGCTGCCTGCAACTGGGGCAGCTGATTTTTCAACTACAGAACAAGTAGCAGATGTTCGTATGTAAAGGCTGTGCTCAGGCAGTGGTTCCTACAAGAAAAAACTCAAGTTATTTATCAACTTACTGTTATTTAATAGTAACTAGTAACTGTTATGCGCTTAGCTGAGTCATGAAGAAATGTTTACTCAATAAGAAGTTACCAAAAAATGTATTGGGCGCTTTTGAAAATCCATGAAATAGCCTCTTTTGAAATCATGGTGCAAAATGGGACAGGAAAAAGTAATTGTTTCAAACAAGTAGATGGAGACAGTGCTGGCAGTTACCAGCTGAAAAGCTCTCTTGTGCTGGGCTCAGAATACTTGCCTGGTTTGGCTCTCTTTTCCACTTGGAATAATGGCTTTCTTACATAAACCACTATTAGTATTTTTGCTTTCAGGTCCCTCTTGATAGTCTTGTGTGGTAATGAAGACAAAGACTTAAAACTGCTCTGTTTTTCAGTTTGACAGAATACAGTGTGTGCCCTCAGTCTGGGTTTGTTCCAGGAGAGTACAAGAACTGCTCATTAATCCTGTGGTCAGGGTGGTGGTACAGTGTGCAATACAGCAAGGCTGCAAAAGAGCTGAGAAGGGCTCAGGGAAAGATTCAGACCAGGCAGCATGAATATGGTTGGATGTTCATGTGGCTGTAAAACTTTGGCTCCAGACTATACCTAAAGGTGTGTCTCTTGGCAGTCGAGGCTGAGGCTGCACAGGAACTTGTCAATCTGTGCACTTTCAGCTTTTTTCAGAATACCAGATACTGCAAAGATCAGGAACACAATGGCATAGTCATCATGCAAGTTCCTTAACCCCAAAAGCCACTGACTTCTTTTACTAATATATTTTACAGAGTTCTCAATGCCATTTGGTAGAAAACAGATTTTTTCCTAGTTTCCTCTGGTTGTTTTTTGGGCATTCTGTTTTTGGTTGGTTTGGGGACTTTTTTTTGGCTGGTTTTCGGTTTGAGGAGACTGGTAAGGCAGTGGTACAACTGCTGACTGTGGCAGACATGGTGACTGAGTGCTTCTTAACATTCAGATCCCTACTAGTAAAAAAACCAATGGGCACACCTTTCACTGAAAAGTAAATGTAGGGATCATTATCTTTTTTACTCCTGTTCTGTTATTCATTCCATATGTGAAAATGCACAAATGAAGTTGAGGATGGGAGAAGGCAGCTGATCCCTTACAAAGCATGCAAGAAAAAATACGCAACACTCACTTCAGGACATTGTAACAAAATGATCTAGTGAATTTTATTTTGGGTAACAGCCAAGAAACCTGACATTTTGCCCAATATGGCTTTCTTCTAAAATTAAAAAGTTGCATATACCTACAGTTGAGTCCACCAGCTACAGAAAATCTGATGTATACATTTTTAATCCATGGCAGCATCACCAGAATACAGCTTTCAGTGGTGTTTTCAAGGTGAATTATACGACAGAAGTTTTTAAATGTGCATTTAGAAGATTTTTATATTTATATGAAAACATACAAATTTTTCATTTATACATATAGTACATATAAAACTCATTGTAATTAGCAAGTATCTTCATCTGGGTATTTATCTTTGTGCATATAGCAAAAAAAGGATGCAGTTAGGGCTTTAGATGAAATATTAAAGTTCAAGACCTTTGTATATGCTAACTAGAATCTTATTCAAATAACTCAAACATATTTTTCCTGCTTTTAAAAGAGATTCAGCTTAAAAATACATTCATAAAACAAAGACAATATTCTCCCTGAGACTACCAGTGTGAGTTAATTTGTGGTAATCTTTGAATGAAAAAATATAAAAAAGACGATAAGCTCTGGTTTTCTCTATGCTGCAACAAATTTCTTGAGCAACACTGACATCATAAAAGGTATAGACTGGGGAATCATGCTCACTAGCTGAAAAACAGTTTCATATATCAGTTTAAGAAGAAAAAAAGTTAATATAGACAAGGGAAGGTAACTCAGTTATAATGAAAGATCTGTATCTGTAGCATGTAATAATGGGAAAAAGTTGTGTAGTTGGTTTTTGTTTGTGGCTTCTTTTTTTTATTTTTCATTTCTGACATGAATTTTATCCAAAGCAAGACTATATGCTCAAGATGTAGATTCTTGATTTACACAGAGATACCTAGAACAGTTTTCTAAATATTTCAAGCATTTGTTTTTGTTAATATTCATAAAAGAAATGCAGAACCTGTGGGAACAGTTTCTGCCTAAATTCAGTGATAAAATCTTTGATTATAACTAGATGGTAAAGTCTCATAAGCAGTAGGTGAGGAGTCAACCCCCCTCCCCTGCGAACAGCTCCTGGTTTGTAGCTTTTTCTCATCTTCCATCAGAATCCATCTGCTCTGAAGGCCAGCAGCTACATTAGTTTTATTTAGCATTTTTCCTTTTAAATGTTAGCCAGAGAAGGTTTTTAGACTGCTACAAAGTACCAGAACTGGGATGCATTAAACATATCCCACCCAAATTGGAGAGAGTGAGAGATACACATTTTTCCTTTTACAATTCAAGTTGTATTTATAGTAACCATGCAATTATGTTATTTGGGGGGAAAAGCCTTACCTGAAATCAAAGAAAACACATTTATAGGAAAAAGGGGGAAAGCATTATGTTTGTTCTACCAAAATTTATTATGTAGTAATTACAAAGTTTAAAGATTCTTCCATTTTAAATAAAAATAATAGTTGTAATTACACATATTTTATAGTACCATGTCAGGTGATTCCAACAAATATAACATGAAATACAGTGCAGTTTCAAATCAGAAAGACAAATACTTTCTCATTCACAGTGTTTGACAAATTACAGGAAAGCTTGTTCACATGAGGGTTTACTTAAGGTCATGCTCTTATAAACAGTCCACATCACGCTGTGCCACAAAAACAAATCATCTCTCAGAACGTAAAGTATCGGGCAAACCACTCCTGGCGCTGCGGGTCTGGTGAAGCCACTGGTGAGGCATCAGTCTGAGGAGGGCTAAATTCACAGAAAGAAAAAAAAACACCCAATTATCCTACAACTACCTGAAAAGTATAACTGTTAGGAGAAGAAGAAAAAAATCACAGAGAATATTCAGTAAGGAATGCAGTCTGTTTTTCCATGGATTAATTATCAGTGTGCCTTAGGATGTGATTTAATGTCTCCCTACAGAATCTGTGATCATCCACTCCATTGGAGACCATCAGCAGCACTGGTCAGTTCAGAAGCCACGTTACAGGGTGGGCAAATAATATTTTGGAAAATATTTTTAAATCTCATTAATAGCTTTAGTTTTCAGGAAGAATAAAAAGAGTTTTCTTGGAAAAGCATGACTGTAGAAGGTCCTCTTTTAGCATCCTTTTCCTGTGGTAAAGTTATTTTTGAAAAATATGATGCGAACATCATATTTGTAGGCATGTGCTCACAAAGACTGGCAACTGAACAGAAATACACACTTTTGTAATAATTAATACCCATCACAAATATCACTTGCAATTGTTCATGCACACACTTAAAATATGCCAAGATACTAGAAAAAACAAACTGCTGTGCTGCAAACAGCATCTGACTCCTCTTTGAATACTTAACTGTCTCACAAAATGAGCAGGAAGGAATAATTTAAATTTAATTACAAAAGTTTCTTTATCAATAAAAATTGGTAATAAAATAATCTCTACTATAGGATAATACAGAGCACAAAACAATTTGGAGTGAAGACTCCAGCATCACAGTCCATGGGGTCATGCACATGCATGTTTACAGCTACCTGAGCATATTCATGCACATAACATGCACAGGAAAAAAAAATAGCAACAGTACTTTTTTATTTTTTAAAAAAAGGTATTCTTGAAAAATATTGTTTTCCCTTATCTATTTTAGATTCTATCATTTGTTTCCCTTTATAATTAGCAGTTGCTAGGTATGTGATCTTTTGCATTAAACCAAAGGAGACGGCAAAAAACCGGCTGTGGAACCAGTAATTACATTTTGCTTTAATTTGGCAACTTAGAGGTAAGAGATCAGCACCCACTAGATATAAAGTACAGCACTTTAGTGCATGTAATATATGGGCATATCAAGATACAAGATTAAAATCCTGCCTCTAAAATGCCATTTTTAAGTTATTCAATTCAGTAGATTATTTTGTGAGAGAATTACTTGAGACTTTAATGCTGGTTTTGATTCCTGGAAGCTCAGCATTAAGCACCCAAGCCTCTACATTTCCTGTTGCTGTAGTAAGGTTACTCCTATGAAAGAATTTCATATAGGTGAGGAAAGAGGAAACACAAAACATTCACCTAGCACGGAAAATAATTTTCTTACATAAAAATCTTTATCACATAATACTAAATAAAAACACCTCCGTGCTAGTATCAATTCCTAAATGAAAATCGGTAAATAACACAAACATCTAAAACAATTGTTCATAAATGTAAACAATTGGAAGCACATGAATTCTGTCAAAGTATTTATAAAGGTTTTCAAAGTTCAAGGCTTAGGAAAAAGTGAGAGAATACTTCACATTTCAACAAGGTCTACAATAAAAAGGAATACTATAAAGAGGTTATAATTATAAAAATTAAAAATGCCGTAAGAGTACTTGTACCTCTGAAAGGCTGATAAAGCAAGTGAGATTCAGCTCAATATGAATGCAAAATTTTCCAAAGTTAAGCAAAAAAAAAAAAGAAAAAAGAAAAAAGATTGGTGAGGCAGTGCTCACCTCAAAAACGTCTTGGGCTCTTTGGGTGGCATTGGCTGTGGAAGTGGTTTGCTGCTGTTGAACTCAATATCGTGGATGGGTGAGTTAGGAATGGGGTCCAGGCGGTTTGGATGTCCATTGCCCACCACTCCGCTAGATTCCAGAGCACTTAGATTGGGGACACTCACAAACCTGTTTGTTGATTTATCGCTCTTCTTCTTTTGCTGCATTGAAAATAACAAACATGAGGAAGGCTCGCACCAGGACAGACGAGGACATTGGCTATTTTAGAAGCTTTATTGATGGCTGGTTTGGAGGTTTTTTTGAAGGAGAGGAATTGGGCTCTTTTTCCAATTGTAGTTTTCTGTTTGCTTTGACCTGAACATCACAAATTTTCACAGAAAAATCGAATTTCTAATAAAAATGATTACGTTATTATGATTTAGTGTAATAACCAATGAGTAAATCACATGAGTATATGATCTTTCAATATAACATTTTGGTTATATTGAAACATTGGTTCTATTTAAACACTGGAGATAAACAATCTTGTGGAAAATTTCCTTTCAGTCTGTTAAACCTTTCATATTTACTTAAATCTTTTCTTCATATCCGTGAAACAGCTCTGCTGTCAAATGCAATTACCTCAAATTTAAATGATAAAAAAGGGGTCTCTCCAACACATTTCACTCTGTCACTGAGGCACATTTTGGTAACTGGACCATGAAACCTAGAAAAGCACCTACATTTCTTCCACAGCAATTACACCCTCTCAGTCAGCAAAGCATTATAGCAATACAGGTGAAGATAAAAATATTACCGTGCAGGAGTCCAGTTTCTTGCACGAAGAAAAGGCCTGGCTTTGATGCTGATACAGCTGCCACTTCTAGACACCAGATGGCACAACTGAACATGTTTGGTTTGTTTGTTTTTTAACAATACTCTCTGTACTTCTCCTGACAGTAGTTTAAGGGACTCAAAATGTTTAGGAAATCTATTTTTATATCATTATTTTACATTCCAGAACACATCATACAAGGGAGTCAATGATCCTCTCTGTTTTTATAGATGTTTGAATGCAGAAGGATGTTTCAAATAATTCTATTACTTTTCTTCTAAAATGGCTACCTGACAGGACATGGTGTGTATTTTCTGATTTCTATTACATTTTTCATGTCCACAATAAAATATTAAAATCCAAAATGCCTTATTTCCAGAAATAGCAGTTTTTTACATACCAAGAGCAATAAAAAAATCCCTTGCTCAAAAATACAATGAATTATGTATTATTTGGATATATAATAAAAAATTTCTCTCAATTACTTATATGCAACCCTAACAAGGCACCTAGGAGAAAAACCCCTTAAGGGCTTATTAACTACATATATTTGAAGTAAATAAAGTGAAAGACAAGTGGAATCTCATGTTGTGTCTATATAGTATTTTCCAGCAGAACTCCACCTGTAACAGGAGAACTGCTCTATTCGAGGGTGGGCAGGAGTTCAGCTAGAGACAGAGAGAGTTCTATTGTTTGTTTGCACTTTCTTCTCGTAGGCTCTCTGCTAGCTTTGATTTCAGTGCCTGACCTCTCCAGGGTTGGCACATGATACTAACTGCAGACACATACTCTTGGGTCTGTTTGTCAATACACAATTAAAATACCCCGACAATTTAACAGAAAGCTATAACAGAAAAAAGTGGGTTTTAAGCACCACAGTGAATGATCATCAGCTACAAAGGATTAAACTAAGATTGTCCCATACATGTCTGCTGTAGTAGCAGAAGAAACAAGAAATTAGAAGAAATAGTTTGGAGAAAGTAATGTAAAATACACTTGGAAGACAATATATGCTGTAATTAAAACAGTGTGTTAAACAAACTGTAGGTAAATCTGTGTGCTCCACAGGTGGCTCATTTCTGGCAAATGTATGTTATCCACATAACTGCTTAGAATAATACTATGATTTATATAACGTTCTCTAAAAAACAATCTGTGCTTCTGAAGCAGTCTAATCTGGAGAGAAAACTGTGTGTATTGTTTCCATGAAATTCATGCAAAGTATTAAGAAACTTTAGATGTAAGAATGTAATATTATACTAAGCAGATCCATTGCAGAAATTAGAGAAGCTCTAACACATATTGCAATGGCTGTAATTTTGCATTAATATGCAAAGCCTGTAGTAACTCAAGACTTCTTTTTTTTTTAACAAAAAAAGAACAGAGAATGAGATTATCAGTTTCTTTGTAATTCATTCTCCAATAACACAGTACGTGTTTTGACAAAATAAAGTAACATGGTCCACAGCTCATGAAATGAAAGATCAGAATGTTCTGGCATACAAGACACTTTTCAAGTCTAAACATTTTAAGTGATAAAAGCATATTATAAAAATATGTGAATTATCACTATGGAAATCTGATGCTGAAGTACTTTTCCCAAACCCTTCAGATTTCACACAAGACATAAGGTTATATACTAAATGGTTACATTTTACATCTTTATAAATGGGTGGCTCAGACAGACTTCCAACATTTTCAAACAACCATTGAAATTGTATCTGGAAGTCCTGCTATTGTCTCTAATGGGCCTAAACTAATTTCTTTTATGCAGTCAGCATAAATATTGGGCATCCAGATAAGCCTGGGAGAGATGCCGGGCTCATGAAAAGTCATAGGAGAATAATCACATTTTGCAGCAGTTTGTGCAGAAGTGTGAAATATGCTGATGTGAAACCACAGTAAGGCTGGCTAAAAAACACAGCCTGATCTCAAATAATGGAGCCAGACCTCCTTTTAAATAACCTGAGCCTGAACATTGATCACTGAAGCTCTTGAGCATCTGAGCTGCTCAGGTTCCCCTTGGGTTTTAGTCTCTGCTTCAGAACCTTCCCAACTTCTTCAGTCTCTAGAGCTGGCACAAATCTCTTCCCTTTCCATGCAAGTGTACTCTCGGTCTTTCCCCCTTCAAACTCACTTGATGCCCTTCTCACACATTTCCCCTTCCCCTTTTCACCTTTATTCCTTTCCTTTTACTGTTCCCTCTTCCTGTCTTTCTAATGCACTTCCACCCTGAGCCCTTCCCAAAAAAATGCCAAGTGCCCTTGCACTTTCCACAATAACCAAGAAAGTTTACAAAACTAAAACCAATTAGGGCTGTCACTGCTCTCTGCTGCATGATACAGTTCTGCCCTCTATTGCCTTTGTGTCACTTTTCCATTTTAAATAAGCAATTTTGTGATAAGGAACTGTGTTTTATGTTACACATGTCAAGCAAAGCAGGGCCACAGCATCAGTGGATCTCTCAACAACACAAAAGAAACAAACCTACACAAACAGACAAACGGAAAACTACGTTCCTTGCTTTGAACATGTATGTTAAGAGTGATTTACGTATGGATGCAGGCACACACACATACACATATATCTTTTCTTTTTACTGTATCTTTAGATTTCTTTTTCTTTACTTTAGCAATGAAGTCCATGGAACATACCTTCACCAATGGATTAATAACACCAACATTAGGGCTTGCATTAAACATTTTGTTGTAGTTAGTCTCCCTGTTTACTAGTTCCAGCTGATAGAATTTTTTGTCCTCCTAAAAAGAACAACAGATAGAAACTCCTTTTTATGCATTTTCAATCAGTTAGTGGCCAAATCTGCCTGTAAAACTTTCTCAAATAAATTCATGCTGACATTTTAAAATAAACTGGTAATTCTAAAAATCGCATTTCATGTTTATATATTATTATATGGGATAATCTAAATAATTTCTATTTATGCAGTTCTATGGTCCTGAGAGTGAGCACAGCCTACTGGAATTATGTACTGCAAAAGACTCAGTATAGCTAAATTCTGATCTTTAATCAATTTTGATTTCCTCATTCCTTCTTGCTTCTTAACTGGGATCTAATCAGACTAACCCAAGTCAGGGTGTTGTGCTCTGGATTTGGGAAGGTCAGTGGGTCAGGATCTTGGTCTTAGAGATCTCACAGAAGAAACTATTTCTTATATGGCTTACATGGCTGGCTTGTCCCAGGACTGGAAGCAGAACACATCTGATAAAGGACGTACCAAAATACTTCTTGTAATAATGTATTATGCTTGATTTTGGAAATCATCCTGTATCTAATTAGTTTTACTATTATGAGTCATTGAAACGAGAGGAATAATGTGTCAAAGAATACGAATAATACGCTACCAGGATAGGTTCTTTAAATACATTTCAAACACTTTGAATCAGGTTAACTTTGTCAAGATATTACACCAAGAGAGCATAGAAGTCTTACAATCAACTTCTTTATGAGTTGGTCCCGCTCTGCAATTAGGTCTTTCAGTTCTGAGATAAGCTGCAAATCTTCTGGTCTTGATTCTCTGTTTCTATATTTTTCTTCCATTTCTTCTAAACTTTATAGAAAAGAAGAACATCCCCTTTAGCCTGATCCAGTGTTAAATGATGAGTGAATAGTCACATTTTTATTAAGTACAAAAGAGAATTCAGGGAGTAAAAAATGGAGGATGACTTTCTTACCACCTTGGAGGAAATTAATTTCTTTGTTCTCCTTCCACTTTAGATAGTTAAGAAACAAAACAAACAAAAACCCCCCAAAAAACCATAACTTTTGCTCCAGCAACTAATAATCTAGGGAACATTCTAAAAACTTAACATCCTTCCTGTGCATGCACTACTGCATTTTTGGAAGGGGCCACTTGTAAGTCAGGCTAAATATAAGGCATTCAAAACCACAGCGTCTTCCTCAGTTCATGTGGAACACACTGGAACAGAAGATACCCCAAAACATTGAAGACTAATAGGTAACTAACTCCTCTCCACAAAAGCTACTTAATACTGTTAGAGATGAAATAAAGGAATGAGCTGCAAAACAAAAGGAATTACACTTGGATATTAGGATGTCTAATGTAACAACTGATAAACATTTAAAAAAACAAACTAAGAGGAAATTTGAAATGCCTGGTGGGAAAGCATTAAAGGAGAGAAGTGAAATAAGCCAAGTGAGAGAGGAATTGTAACAAATAACTGCATAAATATCCCTTTTTCTTAAAGAACAAGTTTTGAAGGCATGACAGTTTCAAATTGTTGTGTCTCCTTTAAACTAATAACATGCTCATGATGCTAAATATAGTTTCAAAGGAAAGTACTAAAATATGTCTCTCACATATTCAGCCCTCATGTAGATGAGTGACCTAAGTATCAGAACAGGAAATTTAACAAACTTAGTGAAAAAAGAAAATAAATCCCAATCAAACACTGAGAAAAATCTATGAATTAAGTTGTATTTAAATCAGGTCAAGCTTAATTCTACAAGAATTAAATAAACCGTAGACACCTGGAAGTAGACATAATTTTTCACTTCAGACAAATATTTTCTCTTCAAAAGCAACTATGAGATTTTTACTTTGATTTGCAGCTGAAAAAGCAGTTAATATTAAATTATATTGAAAATTTAATAACCTTCAAATAACCTGTACATATTCTGAAGAGATTATATAATGTATTTACATAAAACAATATGAATGAGAGATACATGATTGTTTTTACTTGCAGAGAAGGCATTTGACTCAGCAGAACAGAAATAGCCTCAGCTGGCTTAATTTTTGTGCATACTTTTTATGCTGGTTTAAGCCATTGTACATAGATCCCCAGAGTATAGTAGATAGTTACACACAGCTGTCATTTTATTTTCAGATACTTCAGAGAACTGGGTTTTTTTTCTGTTTCAAATAGATTATTTTTAATTTATAGACTTTAGTTGTATAACCTAATTAATGACACCCACTCTCAATTATTTCAAGACAGATTCTCCATTTCACAAACATTCACGAGGCCATGCTTTAGATGAGGCTGAACCTGGAAACAGTTACTTGAGAAACAGCTGCATAAAACTTCTCTGGGTTGGTGGGGTGTGTGCGTGTATGTTTTTGGGTTTGGTTTTTGGTTGTTTGTTTTGTTTTTGTTTGTTTGGTTTGGTTTTTTTAAAAAAAACAGGCATCTTACATAGTTTCCTCTTTGGATAGCTTTTGCTTCAGTGTAAATAGAGAAGTAACACACTGAAAGCCAGGTAAGGGCACCCTGGATGATGCTCATTGATTTTAGGCCAGAGGCTGTTTCCTCAAGGCTCTAAAACTGAGCAAGAGCAAGGACTAGAAAACCAGCTAAATTCAGAAAATTCCCTGACACCAAGAAGCAAACAACCTAATGTGGAAACCATTCAGGGTAAACAGTTCCAAACAGTTCTGGTGGCTGCTGATAGGCCCGTTTCTTATACAAGATAAACGCTGCAAACAGGAGGTAGCTTACACCTTTTACTGAATGGCAAGATCCCACATTTATCAGGGCATAAAAGCATGCATTTGGACAATTACAAGGGGCTGTAAACTAGAATTTTATAACCATTTTAGTTGAAGACAATATCTGAGGGCTCATTATCCAGAAAAAGTTAGATGCATTTCGGCTTTACTGTCCATTTGCAACTGAGACTTACACAGAAAACCTTTCTATCAAAAACTTAGAACCATTTTCTTCTCTCTGCCATAAAGCTTCCATGCTGCAAGTACAAATCCCTTAGGGATAACTTTGTGGCAGGAAGCCCTCAGTGTGCTATGAAACTGGAGCCAGAAACTGTGACCAAATGGGTAACACCACAGAGACAGAGAATGAAGGATGTGGAAGACAGGAAAGCACTAGATGGTGATACACTATTACATCATTTCTGCCACCATTAGGTGGTCTAATGCCTGGTGGAATTTTGATTCAGACAAACTCTTAAGCCTTCTTTATTGTTATGCTTATATTATCCATTTCAGACACTAGTTTTCCTTATGCTACCAAACCCGAAAATGTTTGCATCAGTCATGCTACAATCTCACTTCTTAGTAGTAGTAAATACTGTACTGTTTATAAACTTGTTGAAGAAATTCTTGTGTTCTCAAAAAAGATGTATTAAAGTTTGCAAAAGAAAACATTTGAAATAATGTTTTCTAGGAACTGCACAGATTTAATCTTTCCTACCTGAAATTTTTTGGTCTCAAACCCTTAACAATTTACCTCACAACATTGCCCTGAAGATTAAAGAATTGTGTTGCCTAAAGAATGCAAGATTAGCCCCCATAGTTTATTGAGGTATTTGTACATGTGCATCTCTGCAGTATCTTCAGGAACTTATGGACACCAGAATTAACTATGCACTAAAATGCAGCTACATACAATTTTTTTTAAGGCAACAAAACTTACGAAATTTGTAAAGCTGAATTAATTTCCTTGAGCAGCTCTTGGGTCTTATTAAAATCTGCCAGCATGCTTTGTTTCTCTCTGATGTGATCTGCTGTCAAGACATCCAGTTCTTTCTCATGTTTCTTGCTTAAATCTTGCTCATGCATCCTGTTTAATTTAGTTTTTGTTAAAAAAAGAGTTATTCTCAAATCAGACTTTTTTGTTCATCCTGATTTTTCTGCCATGCTTCTAATGGCTTTTACATAATATCAGACAACACAGAAGGAATTACTGATTCATCAAAGCCTACTGCTCACTGTTCTCCAATCTTCTAGCTTATTTCATAGAACATGTATCTCCTTTAATGCTTTTTAAAATAAACAAACATAATGAATTTGAAATAAGAAAAAAAACACCAAAAACCACCACTTGAGTGAACTGGTACTAAAACATGCCAAGATGTGTCACTGAAATTCCACTTAACTGCACAGCATAGTCACTAACTTTACCAGAAAGGGCACAGCTTTACTAAAGAAGACCAAATTATATGTAACATGCCTACTAAAAGGACAAATTTAAAACTGCAAATGGTAATATTTTTAAAGTAAAACGGTAAGTGAAACAATACAGGTTTGAATTTAGAGTGGAAAAATTCATACCTGATCTGTTGGTTGGATTCACTGTGTATTCTAAGAATTTCTTTCCCTTTAAACTCTAATTCCTTTGTCAATGCACTTATATTTTCATGAAGATGCAGAATCTCTTTGTCCAGTTCAGCTATATGATGGTCTCGGTGTCTCAGTTCATCTTGTAGATCTGATATTCGGCACAAAAATTCTTTTTCCTATAAGAAGAAGCAGAAAAAATATTTCAGATAGACCTGTTTCTCAGAAGTGATGCCTACAATACTTGGTTTTGGAAGATAACAGCTGAGCAGAATTTTCCATCCAACAGACAATTCTTTTAGTTTTTGATGCTAACACAAATTACAATCAAAGCAAACGGCTTTTTTATTGTGTACAAACACAAAGAAAGAATAAATCAAAGTTATGTAACTTGCACAAAAAGTTAAAACCCATGATTATCACTGCATGTTAAAACTGGTGAAGCTCATCACATTTCCCTTTTGCCCACACATACAAGAAAAAAAAAAAAAACAGGCATCACTAAGATCCAGGGCTGGGGCATTTCACTTTGTCTGCCTCATCAGCAGATGATCCAGAGAAAGCCCTGCACAAACAAAAACTGATTCAGAAGTCTCCTATCTTACAAATATATACAAAGGTCATAAATATCACACAGCAGATTATATGTTAAATAGTTTATGTGATATTTGTATTGTGTCAAATAAATCAAGAAAAGCTGGGGTTTTTTTTGCATAAGAAATTCCAATGAAGTTAATATCTGGGAAGCTCAGCCAGAGCCCGTTCCAATGGCTTTGATAAAGTGCCTCCTTGGTTTAGAAATGTTTGTAATGAAAACAACTTTTTCAGAGTTTTCTGTTTCCATCTATTGTACTACTTACAGTTTCACAATAATTAATGACCATATAGTTCACACAGAGAAAATCAGCAGATATTCCAAATTAGTTTTATGTATAATTGTGTTTTATGCCTTCATGCCTCCAGGAAATACAAATATATCCTAGTGCACAAATTTCATAGGGCATCTTTAAGAGCAATTAAAAATAACTACATATCTCCCTATATAAAGACGATGTTAAAATTTTAAGAAAAAACAGAGGAAAAATTGACATCCACACACATAAATATTTCAAAAAGTAGCAAATATAATCATCCTGATCAGACCACTCTCCATCTCATTCAACCCTGATCCTGTGAACTGATGAGCATTCTAACACAGGAAACCTCAATAACTGCTTTGGCCTCAGTACAACCAAAGCTCGTGTTTAGCAGATCATTATACTGAGGCAAAAAGTTCAGCCTGTTTGGCTGGATCAAACATCAGTTCTTGTAATTTAAACTTTTCTTCTGTGACATCTCACTTAGGTGTCAGACTCCGGGCTTAAACAACGCATGACTGAAACTATATCCTCCTAATCCTGCATGACAGCACCATGCTTTTGCCTCTGGTGCTCACACTGCTAAACCAGCAAGGAATAGCTAAAAAAGGGATCATCTTCAATCGGCTCTGTCTTTGTGTGAAGGCTATTTCTAACAAACCCTGTTTCCTCTGTTAATATATTTCTAAACCTACACCTCCTCCTTGGTGCTCGAGTATCAGTAAACCAATCTTCAAAAGCCTACTATATAGGCAAATAAAGAGGTAATTTTATGGTCCTCTTATTTCCACGAGTCTGGCTTTCAGTAGAGCTTAAACTTTGAATTTTTAGCTACTAGTAGAAAAACTGATTGTATATAAAATGAAAAATGAAAGACAAAAGGTGAATGAATCAGTTTGCTACTGAAAGCAAAGGTAGTTCATACTGGCTTTGGGGGTTTGGTTTTGGTGGGGTTTTTTGTGTACTTTTTTCTTCAGTTTGAAGCAAACATTTCATTATAAGCAACCACTTCTTTTGCCGTATCTCTTAGGCTTCAAAGAGAAAGAGTTTTTTCCTTCCTGCTGGCAGCTGAGGATGAGTACAGTTTTGCAAGAATGGGCACTTGCCTCCCATGGCAAGCCAAGGTGCTCCCAGATGGCCGCACAGTTCTGAGAGGAAACTACCTGGATATGGGAACCTTTTCTAGGCTTTGAACGAGGTTTGTAGAAGGCAGAAAAAGCTAGGCAAGGAAGTTTAGGAAACTGGTAGGAATGCATTAGCTGCTGGTGCTGGATGATTTTGAAAGATTACATGCTGCTTGTTCACAAGAGTTCCTGCCTCCAGCAAAGGGAAAAATGAATATTGATCAGGCTATTTTACAGCCAGTTGCCAGCCATGCCTCCTACCTGTCGCCTGCCGAGTTCTATGCTTCTTTCAAGCTCCATTTTGGCTGCTACCAGTTCTTGCTGATGGTTGTGCCTCAGCTGGTCAATTGCTGCTGCATGTTGGTGATTGAGCTCTGAGCGCAAGGAAGCTGGTTACCATGAATAAAGAGAAAAGTTTAATTTGGACGTGTTTACATTAATTAACAGTAACAGTCCAGCTCCATCTAGTACTTCTGCTGACCTAAAACACACTTTACATCAGCTAAGTAACTGTCCCGTATTTTATTCCTGTTGCTTTCTGAAAACATCAGTTCTCCATCAGGAACTTTGATCACTTACTCCTTCCAGAAGAGCCTTAAGGGTGAGATATTTCAAAAGTGAAGAGCCTAGGCGTACCTGTTAAAGCTTATAGTGATTTTAAAAGGAACACTTAGATCAACACTGAATGACTCGGAGAGACATTATAATGTCATAATACACACACACATATGTGCATATATATTTGCATGAGTAGAAATAATGGTTTTGGACCCCTTTTGAAATTTGCAAATATTATACCTAACATTGCTTTTCCTTCATCCTCCAGCTCAAATCGTAGAGTCTGAAGTTCCTGTTCCATCTCCAATTTAAAGCCTTCCATGGCTTGTTTATGTGTTTCTTTCAGTGCATGAAGTTCTTCCGAGTGCTTCTGTTGTAAACGTTCTTCTAATTCCTATGACATCAAAATTGACAAAATTTGTTCTACACTAACTTAGAGAATTTAAAAAACATTACATAATAAACAACTGGAACAAACAGCAAGCATTGATATGCTCTAGAAAAAAAAAAAACACACTAGTATTACTCATATTTTCTTATCCTCCTAACATATTTTTTCTTTTCAGTGGTTGATGGTTACCAAGATTACCTGTGCACAAAACCCGTTTGGCTCACAGCTGGAAAAGAGAAAAGAAGTCAATCCATGGATATATCTACAAAAGTAAGCAATGTAATAAGGTGCAGATTCATAGATGGGTTTAGTGTGCACACATTTGGGGACTTCTGCTCCCTAAGGACAGCCATGTGTACTCCCTATGGAATTGGATGAAGCATAATGGTCCTGGTACACATCTTCTGATCTTCTGGGCACAGAGTGGGAAAACTGATTGCAAAGGCACACTGTGGAGCTGAACTTAAAAAAGCTTAACACACCCCCTATTATGTACCATGCACTACCAAAATTCCAATTTTAAAGCTCATTTCATCAAGGTATTAAAAAAAGTATCTTGGGTGGAGCATGAAAATTATCTTGCAAGTCACAGAACATAGCTAACACAATTTTTAACATAAGGAAAATATAAAATACATTTCAAAGGAGTCTATTGACAGAAAAAAAAACATTTGCAACAGCACATGCAAAAACATATGCAAAATTAACCATAATGGGAAATTCCTAGTCAAAATCAAAACAAGAATATAATATTAGGGGTAACAACATCAATGTACCATAAAGAAATGCATGTATTGATGATAATTTTACATACACACACACACACACCCCTACATACTTGCATAGAAAGCAAGACATGAAACAATGCCAGTATTAGAAAATATTTTCAATATGTCTTGTTCAGATTTAACTGGATAACAGCATTACTGCAATACATCAGCTGAAAAGGAAATTTAGTAGTTATGTAGATACTCTCTTTGCTAATTAGAACTCTGTACGTAAAATGCTAAAATGGCAAGATTCTCTACAGAATTTGGAATAACCATATGAACATGCCTTTTGTTCTTGCTCTTTTGTTTCTTCCATGTTTTGAAAGGCAAGGATATGGGCTTCCTGAAGTGACTTATGCCTTTGCTGATGCTCTTCTTCTAATTCCTGGATCTCCTGAGTCAGTCTCTGTCGCTCCTGACTGAATTGGGCTTGTAGCTGTTGCAAAGAGCTCTGTGACTGGGAAAGCTGCATCTCCAGATTCTGCTTCAGTAAGGAGATCTAATCCAATAGAACAGCAAATATTCTTTAGTCATTAATACTAACACCAGCTGTAAAGAAGACATTCAGAAGCAGAAAACATTTGAAATGCTAGAGCAAGAGCATTAGCTAAAAGACAGACAAGCAATGTCATCCATCTACTGAATTTGTGTTAATGTTATATGGTATATAATCAGAGATATATTAATGACATTTTAGTGATTTTGAAAGGGTTATCATATTGGTTAGTTCATACTGCAGCACCACCTGTAAAACAATTTTTAATGGCCAAATTATCAAAGATTATTTAGGTTTTATATAAAAGATCAATAAAAATGACACTATCAAGGTCTGAAATCAAACACTTGATTGTTGAACTATTTTTCAGGGGAACACCCATTCTGCAAGGATAATCTTGCACTTGGAATAGGGGAGGACAGCCTGTGACATCTACACTGGTTTTTATATCTTTTTGTATGCTATGGTCCTACCTTACTAGTGGTTTTCTCATTTAGAAAGAAATGGTACCACTCAACAGCACAAATAAAAAGTAACACTTGATGGATTTCCCACCACACACTTTTCTGTTAGTTCAATAAGACTATGAGAGTGATTTTTATGCTTGTTTCCAAGATCTAAACAATCTGAGCCACAAATAACACATTTTCTTAGAAATACCTGATTTTACAAACAATGCTTTTCATCCAACAAGTATTATATCGCTTTTTAGTCCCATTTTCTTTTCATAATAATATTATTCTTTGTTCTCCACATCAGATAGCATCTTTTCAGAATGAAAGTACTAAACCTGTATTCCCTTTATAGCCAAACATGAGAGATATCCTCCAGTTCTGGAAACAAGATTTAACCAAAAGAGAATTTTGCTACAATGACTCAAAGGAAGGAAAATGAAATTGCCAAGTGACAAAGATTTTGAATCAGTAAGGATACGTTTCAAGCCTCAGAGCATTGCATAATAGGGAATTTATAAATGAAAGTCTGATAGTGTCATTTGATTCAGCATATCTTAAAATTAATTATGTCAAATCTGTAACGACATTGCACATCAAGTTATTGAGTTAGAGAACATTAAGTCCACCACTTAGCAAAAAATTAATAGCACCATACCAAGTACAACCTCTAGCATGAACATTGCTGTCAAACATGTGGGTTAAGTTGTTTTTTTTTCCAACAGGACACAGCTTAAGCAGATTTGAAAGAAAAAAGCTACGGTAACAAAAATTAGCAGTAAAACAAAAGAAAACAAAAATCAAACTAATTAAAATGACATAAACATATTGTATTTCAGATTCACCAGGTCTTTGTGTCTGGGAACATGCACTCTACATTTAACATACACTGTACAAACAGTATTGTACTTCAGATACCTTTGAAAGAGATTAGCTACTATTAAAGGAATGTAGGGAAGGCCTACACTATGTTTTCTAAAACCTTTTACTAAGAATATTAAATATAAAATTCATACAAAAATCATACAGTGTCAGACTAAAGTTTTGTCTGATCCCTGGTTCTGCCTCCAGAAAGGGCAAACCAGGATTATCTTAGGAAAAAAAGGCCATGGCATAAATGTAGGGAGCTTGACTCTGCAGTCTACCTGGAACTAGCAATCTTTTTTAAGATTTTGGAGCAGATCTATAGAAGAAATAATAACAACCATTATCAGAGCCCATAAAAGCTTTCAGTACCCATAATATCCTGTGTCAAGTTCCATGCAGACATGCCAGTTTGATATGATGATCTTCAGTACTTGTAATGGAAAGTAGTCAAAAGAAGTTCCCTTTTCATTTGCTGTATATTCTACTCATGTTTCTATAGCTCTCCATTTCCCTCCTTACAAACTTTGCCATACTGAACTGCTTTGGCTTAATGACTTGCTTCTTGTATGTAAGTTATTTCATATCTATGATCACATTTCTCTTACTTTTACCCCTTTTCTACTATTTCTTTTTTAAGATTAGGAGTCCAAAACCGCACAAGTTACTGGAAATGAGAGTAAACTCTGTTTTTACATAGTGATTTATATGGTTTCACATATTATCTTCTGTTTCTCTCCTAAATTCCCAGTTTTATTTGCCTTTGAGACTCCTACTGAGCACTGAGGTGATGTTTTCATAGAATTATAAATCATAGTCCCCAAATCTACTTTCTAGTTTTAACAGGTCAAGGCAAAGCTCATCATTTTACAGAAGAAGCTACAATTTCTTTTTCCTTGTGTATTATGTTGCATTTATCTACACTGGATTTCATCTGCCATTTTATTGCCAAGTCCCTTGGCCTTTTACATCTATTCTATTCTGAGTAAGTTTTTATAAGCTGCAAAGTTTCCTGCCTTACTCACTTCTCAACAACTTGTCAAATAAAATATTTTGAGCAACAGTGTAACTCTACTGATAATCTACCTTCACCGTGGTAATAATTTATTTAATATCTATATATAATATATACTGTATTTTTTCTCTTCACCCCTAGAAACTCACGGCACTGAAGTGGTGAGTTTGCACCATGCACCTGCCAGTATGGCCAGCTCTGGATTTTCATATATGCATCATCTTCTGGTACTGCAATGAGCTATTCTCTTCCTTCTCCAGGAAAAAAAATAAGCTATTTTACCTAAACTTTCCTTTGGTCTGCTCACATCGCCATCTACTCTAACTCCCCCCATGTTCACTACTGTGCCCTTCTCTCCTTCCCACCTTTCTGTAACCTCATACCTACCTGGTCCTTCTCTTCATCTGTAAGCCCATTCTTACCGGTCCCTTTGACCACATTTCTGTCCCTCAGGTTTCTCCCCACTGTCCTGTCCCATTCACCCTGGCCACCAGGAGGTACAACTCTAGGGGAAGTCCTGCCCAGTCCTACAGAACCGCAGGTAATTTAACGATCACACTCTAACAAGCCTTTCATGATAAGAGTCAAATGGAGCCAACCACGGTAACTTAGGCAAATTTTTATTAAAATAACATCAAAAAATGTATTCTTGGCTTGAAGTTAAATCTATCCCTCACCTAAGTTCCTGCTCCATATTTTCAGTATATAATTTACAAATATGTTGAGCATGGGCCAAGGGCAAAACGATTCTGTTTTCATTTCTGTCTTGGAAATGTAGAAAATAATTTAACTGAGATGACCAAGAGAAGTCTGACATCTGGGCAGGAAGCCATCTTCAAAGAGATCAGGCAGAAGCAAGAGCAGTTCATCCTTCCACCAGATTAAAGTGACTGCAAAACCACAGCCTGAAATGAGTCAATGTCTGGAGATGTCTATTTGCATCAATAGACTATACAGAAAATAAAGGACAATGAGGATTAAATGATTCTAGCAAGCAAGTCAGATAAGCTTACCCTTCTAATCATTTGTTTTGATGTTGAAAAGTACAAAAGAAGTTAAAAATATCAGTCTTTTTAGAGAAGCATGTGATTTTAAATATTATTTTGATTATTCAGTGCATAGACTGATATCCTTGAGAGCACATTTTGAGAACATTAGTGCCTCTTTTTTTATGTCTTTGGACTACCCTTTCTGTACACCTCTGTACTGAGGATTCAAGAGAAAACAGCTCTCAGCACTATTCTCTGAACTTTCAATACTTTTATCCCAGGTTTTCAGCACATTAAAAACCTCAGTGAGAATTTAAAAAAAAAATAGAAAGAATAGTTTGGCTGCCATTATGAGTAAAACTGCAAATTATAATAGAGCATCAATCCCATGCTTCATAGAAAGCTCTGCAATACACATCTGCACTGCCCACAAGCTTGCTTGCATTAACAATGACATAAAAACGCTGCTCATGTTATGACCACGTACACAGAGTTCGATGCCAGTGAAACACACACAGTCACACAGATGAGGGGGTGCACTACACAAGCTTTTGATAGCAGCACATGTTCTCGTCTCAAGTATCACCAGCTCTCCCGTTTCATGGGCTTAAGCTGTAAAGCAGTACTGCAGGATATGCAGGTTGATTAGTGCAAGCATGCCCTGTTCACAAGCTGTAAGTGCAAATCACTTACATTGCTGATAGATTTATGCAAAGCTTCACCGAGACAGTGCCGCTATGAAGAAAAGATCACAGGAATAAAGGGAAACATTCAGAAACCAACTAAGTAAAAGAAACAGGGATAAGGAAGGAAGGAAGGGTTAACATTAAATGTTAATTATAATTTGATCAGAGAAAAATAAGTTGAAAGCCATCTGGAAAAAATATGAATATGTTGCTTTGGCTTAGTCTATAAGCTACTGAACACAGAACAGAATGATGTGGTTTACCATGTTATGTTTCTGACATACAGTATAGCATCATCTCTTTAACATAATGTTAGTATATAGACATACATTACACAGCTGAACACTTTTTAAGTTATCCACTTGTTTTCTCCTTTATGGCAAAACAATTTTGAGAAGAAATCATTAAGTACATGAACAGACACTATATAAGGGCACAATCCATAATCAGCTGTACCTCTTAAATATCACAAGCATATTAAAGACATCATATCAAAGATCAAATTTCACTGCTAAAGAGTAGAAAATGAGTTTAGTCTTTAATGAAGACACTTCTATTAAAATACTTCTTTTATCCTTCTTAAAATTCAGAACCAAATGGGTACAGAGAAGACTATTCCTGAAAGTCTCCAGCAATAAAATGACTTAATGTACCGCTTATACTAGTGGTGATTACTAATGAAAAGCAAAAAATCCCAACATATTGCCAAGTAAATGCTCTATGAAATATTATTGATCATACCAATAATATACATAATTAATATGTATATAAAAATGCCTGTGTGTTTATATATAGGAATCATGTAGATAAGCACACACACATGTACAGAACAGAGTCATCAGAACTTAAGTGAGAGCAATTTCAAATCCAGCATGACCACTTTCCCCTCTTGTCACAGGTCGGTCAAGAAGATGGCTTTCTCCAGGAGACAGCAGGTATTTTGACAACAGCCTGAAAGCCTATAGGTGGGAACAATTAGATAATACTTTGCCAAAACACAAGAAGAAATAGTTATTCAGTCTCAAGAATCTAAAAAAGGCACAACATAAAAATACATTATTGTGAAATATCCAAAATGAGCTTATTACAATTGTAAGAGAGTTATAAGCATTAATTTTCTATGCAAGAGTGGAACACTAGGAGGCATCATACTCCAGCAGACAAGGCAAGAGACCAGCATCTAACCTCTCTGATTCCAACACAGGACTTTGACACTGCCACTCTGAACAAATCCACCCAGTTTTTCTGTGCCTCCTTTCCCATCTGTTTGATTTGTTTAGGAGGGAAGTTGTTACAAGCAAGAATGATCTCCTGCTAAATAAGTGTTCACTTTCTAGAACATTTGGGGCTTTATATTGGTGGACGTATCTATGTAGCACTGTAGTACAACTAAGAAATATTTAGATTTTACACCTGAAGCAGAAAAGTTCTCATTGTACTACACTGAAGAGAAGTTCCAAGCTAAAATAGAATTATATAGGCCAGTCAATTGGAATGGGGGCTCATTCCAGCAAAACATACAGCAATTTAATCAGATGCAGCTCCACATTCAAAACTATGCAGAACACATTAGAATGCAGAATTCCAAAATAACAGTGACTTAAATGTTATTAAGAAATTTCATAAAAATTCCAGACATCCTTATGAGTACTTCCATAGCATGGTCCATTCATGGAAGAAAAAAATGTTAAGAATCAAAAAGAATGCAGGCATAATTATTACTGTCTGTATGTCTGATGGGGAAAAATGATGATTAAATAGCAAGGACAAAGGTGGTTTTGTAGCATGTGTGGAACTGGGATTGTGAACAATGGCCATACTGGAAAGCGGAACATATTTGACTGTTAGCATAATGGCCTACTTGTGAAACAATGGCTTACTTGATTGTTAGCATAATGATCTGTGTGACTGTTAGCACAGCCCAAGGGACTTCTTGCACAAACCTCAAGGATAAGGCAACAGGAGTGTTATGCAGAAGAGAACAAGACGTGAGAACAAGAAGAACGAGAAGTGGATGGTTGTAACGCGAAAATAAAAAATGTTATCAAGAGAATGACCACAATGAGGAGGTACTGACAAGCAGCATGCAATGCAAGGCTTGACCAGTTAGAGGATGTAGAAGGACGCGTGCTTGCTGCATGACCGGAGTATGCAACCAATCAGGAGTCAATGTACACGTGTGCCTTCTGACTTAGTATTACAAACATTGCCATTTAAGCTGAATAAAGTTGGTGTACAGAGCATCACATTGGTGTGCTGTCATCTGTTTCCCCTCATGAAATGCAGGCTTAATTATTACTGTCTGTATGTCTATGATGGAGAAGAATGATGATTAAAAAGCAAGGAAGAAGGTGGGTTTAATTATCACTATTTCTACAGGCTGGAATTCAAGATTTCATTTGTGATGTTACCATGATATAAAAAACCTTTGCTCAATTATCTTTGAAATCTTTGGGGTGTATAAGTGAATCACTTTACTTCTTGAAAGCACAGAAACTTCTGAAAACACATCTCTACTTGGTATATAGGTATTAGCTGACCTGATTTCACTTGATTGTGCTGTCTCATTTTTCAGTAGAAGTATTATCTTCTCCACTGTCAGCATATGCAAAGCTAAGCCTCAGATGTAACCAAGAGAGCTTCATCATGATCCAGAGAACAGTAGAGATGCAGCAGAGAGAAGAATCTGCATCTTTATGCGCAGCATCTTTAGAACCCACTGATCATTGCAGGCTACTCTGCAGGACTGAAAGACTTTGTAAGTAATACAGGGAACAAGACTGGAATTCCCAGCTCTCTTTCAACACCCCTCCTAGAAGAGCTGAGTTTTCAGTTTATTTGAGCAAATGTGTGTTGCAGTAAAGAACAGATTTAGTGATTTGAAACTACTCAGGCTTTGTGTTTGCTTATTGTACTATTGTTTGTGTCCCCATCACAGCTGTCATAGGGGCCATTCTTGGTGATGCAATGGTGTCATTTTCCTCAAGAAGGACATTTACTGCACCAGTGACATTACCATATTTTCATTCAGTTACCTTGTTTCCTGCAGGACATTAACTTCTTGAATGCATGGAAATTCTCTTGTTTCATGGTTTCTCTGAACTAAAAATTACTTTCAACCAAATTAGAGAGGCTTGACACTTAATTTCAGCATTAGTCTTCATATCACCCAAAGATCACTTATGTAACACTTTTCCCTCACTCACATTTCAATGTCACATCGTGTCACAATCTGACTTGGCTATATGGTTTACTGAATTTTCAAAACACTGCTGGGAAACAGGAATTCTTGTGCAAAACCAGAGACCCTAACTTCAAAAGCTCCTACTTTATCTGTTTTATCAAAGCAGATCTAGATTGCTACACAGTCTTTGCTTCATTTTAAGAATGACCTCCCAGAGATGCTGCTTACCTTTCTGAAGGACAAATCCTATGTGCGCCCATCAGACATTAGTAAAGGAAACGAGTTTCTGAAGTGCCTAGCACAGAAGCTGGAGGGACCCTTGGCAGAAGCCCATTTTATCCAGCTAATAATGGCAACAACAACCCTAAAACTCTCCCTTGAGATAGGTCTTTGAAGAGAAGGGCTGATTTGTCAGCAGATGTACAGTCTCTGGCTGCGCAGTGCTTACGCAGCAGATGACTCCGCAGAGATTTGGAAAGCAGCTGTTTGCTACTGCAACGTTTTGTACTTGGCTCGAGGCTTGTGACAGGCTAGGAACTGGAGAGCTACATCAAAGTTTGCCCTCTCTCACTGGTAAGAAAAAGCAGCATTTAAGAGCCCTTTCCCTGTCTCAAAACTCAACAGTTTTCTGATGAGGAAAATGAAGTAAATATAAGGCATTCTGAAATCTTTAATAATCTCTGGGATCTAATTGGTCCTGATTTCTTCCTGGTCTTGGAGCAACTCCAAAGGGAAGGTGCTATCTCCAGGATGCCAAAGGGTGGGAAACTTATCCTGTTGCTTTAAAAAGATGGAGTTTTTCTCTTTTCCAGCTCTAGGAATCTGTCAAACTTCTAGACAAAATCACAGAATGGCATAGGTTGACCTAGGTATTTTGCAGATTTTTATCTGTTTGGATTTTAGAATACGCTTTTTTAATCCAACAAACTGCAGGTTCAACAGCCAGGGGGAAAAAAAAGTGCATTTGAATGTCCTGATAATTTTTAAAGGTTCTGGAAAGTGACTAGAGCTTCATTCATTTGGTGTAATGCTGTTAGGATTTTAAAGATTATATACACACCTCGACTAATTTTTCCTGGACCACAGAAGTATCACTGCTCTTAATCTAAAATTTTAATCATCTGCTGAATCTCAAAAAAATTTTGCCCCATCTCAAATTCTCTCTCATTCCTTCCAGGGTCCGCTGTTTTCAATGGTTTTGAACCAAACGCAAAAGCTGCTTGAGCAAATACACAGCAAAGAGGCCAAGGGAAGTGTTTTAAAACTAGATGCTTGCCAGAGTCTTTATCTTACATTTAAGAGAAAAACATATATAAATTTAGGATTAAAATTTTGTTTTGGGGATAGTATTAATGTTGGATTTGGCTGAGATTTCTATTTATCAATTTTGGAAGTGTCAACTTTCAAATCTCAAACTTTTTACTCATGCACAATACTAATTTCACCTTTTTTTCATCCGCTGACAAATACAATTAAAAACCTTTTCACCTCCTCCAGATTTACTGCCAAACAAAAACTCATGATATTAAATTTCAATTAGAAGTTTATGATCAGATAGACACGTTTCTTTGGCTATGAAAATATCAAACCTTAGCCTAGATACATCTTTAACTGAATTAAACACAACACCATGGGAGAAAAAAAATTAAGGAACCAAAAGAGAGATGAAAAAGTCCAGCAAGACACTGATTATAAAACAGAGAACAAACTCACACTTTTTAGTATTCCTGCTGTGTCCTACTGAAAATATTTTGAAAACACTGATTTGTTCTGTTGCTTCTATTTGCCTGTTTTGCTGAGTAGCTCTTAATTGGAAATGGCCTTAAATGAATTTCCTCCATTATATTCAGAATCTTTTAAACAAAGGGTAAAACAATGACGAAAGCACAGTCTGGGCTGAACGGGCTCACCAAAACCAAAGTCTTGTAACAAACAGCTTAATGTTAGGCATTTGTTTCCATGTCCAGGCTTCAGACAACACTACAATGACCAGTGTGGACAGAACAAATGCACCAACTCATCACCAGGATCACATCTCTGCAGAGAATACAGAGCCCAGAACAAGAGGGATTCCTTACTGAGAAGCAGAAAGTCATGAAATCAGGGGAAGCACCCTCATTAGTTGGCCCTCTGAGGGCTGCAGTGAGTCTGGACTAGGAGACTATCCACATGCTTGTGTGGAGCAGCTTCTGACCTTTAAAGCATAGGTTTCTCATTTGGAATACAGGATTACCAGTTATTATCTAAATTACTATTTATCTAAACCAGTGGTGAGTGGCAGGATGCACACAGACAATGGATCTAGGCAGAAGCTCCCAAATCTCCCCTAATTCTCCAAGAGGCTTGCATGAGTTACAGCACAGCCCCATTAAGACCACAGTTTTGAGAGTTGTATGAACTTGTCAAAGTTTTCAATAGTCAAAGAAAGCATTCTCCTTTGGAAAAACAGGTATCTACAGACAAAAAAGAGATATAAAACATTACCCTGAACTGCATTCCAGGGTGCCCTCTGTTCTTTTTCTTCCTCCTCGGTATGATTTTCCTTTTTATTCTTTTGGATTTCCATATTTTAGATTTTTAAGTGCTTTTTAAACCTTGCCAAACATCTCTTATCATCCACTAGATGTCATGATAACCATACTAGTATTACTGAACACAAGAATTGCCAAAGCAAATTAGGAGTGACTTATTTTAAGTTTACCTCCACTCTGTTTCTGACAGATAAGCCTTTAAATAGGATGTTCACAGGACAATATCAAGTGACAGGGAGCTGAGTAAAATGATTCTGTGCTGAAAGTTTATCTCCCTTCTTTCTGGAAACTGATACAAGGTATGTGCAGGTTATTTCTTGCAGAAATTTCCAGCATCCATTTGACAGCAGATCTTCTAATGCAAGGATTACCCAGGCTGTGGAACAGGCCAGGGATCCTTGTGCTGGGGAAAGAAAGTAGCGTTTCCTGATTTTGGTAATGTGGATGCACATCAGCTCTGCAATAAGCACCTCTAGATATGCAAGTAAAGACGGAGCAGTAACTGCCTCTGGATGAAGCCTGATCAAAACCCACTTATAGATGTGCACAGGAGCTCAGGGACATTTCTCAGCATTTCATCAACAGCAGAATACTCAGGATTGTTAGACCAGTGTGTTAAGACTGACTTTGTAATTTCCTGAAAACTACAATTTAAATAGTAACTACATCAGAAGGAAATATTTACATTTTGATACAAGTCAAAGTTTCTCCTACTTACTTTGACAGTTTAAAAAGGAGCATGCCATCACAGAAACAAACTCCGAAGAGGAAGTCTCAATATATTTTTCCAAAAAGGAGTCTTCGCAGTAGGAAAAACAAACAACAGCTACCAAAATGTATGTAGTATACTTTTGTCCATTCTTGCTGTACTACTTCTGGTATTTCCATTAGTACAAGACATATCTTTGATGTGAAAAGTTGACAAAGTTAAGAAAGAAGAATGTCACACAAGCTTGGCCATCTACGAAGGTACTTAAGAATGGGAAAGCTACATATGGGAAAAAATAATGACAGAAACTTTACTGAAACATGTTACTGAAAAGTAAGGAAGATTGAAGAACCAATATTTGCTCAAATATAGAAAAGCCCATCCACAATGAGAACCCTTGATTCAGTTTATTGAAAAAAATGTATCACAAGATGAAATAGATAAGAATACAAATCTTAACCTGTATGCTTCAGTGCCCAGAACTGAAGGTTGCACAAGACAGACAGGCAAAAGAGAGAACATGTTCATGCTTTAAAAAAAAAAAAAAAAAAAAAAAAAAAAAAAAAAAGAAAATTCCAGCTATTTTGGCTCTGGCTGAAGCTTTCCCAGCAGTAAAATGTTTTTAAGAAAAGCGTTAAAACCCCATTATAGAGCTAAGAGGAATGGAAAGGAGCTAGCATATCTGAATTCACTGCATATTTCATTATGGAACTCTCGAATGGATTGACATAGAAGTACTTGGTGCAATTTACAGGAAAAAAAAAAGGGAAAAGCACTTTTTTTTTTGTCTTCTAGAATAATTTCTCATATCAGAGATAAAAACTACACATTTGGTCTCTAGACACTGATCTAATTAAACTACCAACCACATTTAAGTGTAGATGGTGCTTTGCAACTGGTGTTTAAGCACTTAATCAGATGAGTAGCATTTTATCTCAATAAAATTATTTTATTCATAGCAAAGCTATGCTGTTAGAATAACAATAAACCTACATGCATTCTGTGAAGGACCACTCAGTATTACTGGTATGAAAGCAGAACTATTACCTAGCTTTGTGCAAGAGGTAGATTCCACCTATCAAACATGCAACAAATAGAAGTGGCAGAAATTTGTAGATCAGAGTAACATAATTTAAGAGTAACATCAAATCAGCTTAGTACACTTCATGGGCATAATTTTTTTGATTGAGACTGTTTGGTTTGGGTTTTTTTTAATTAACATTTATATCTATGTCTGTTCATTCAGTTTTCCAGCACCAGTCAGCAGCATTCCCAGGTGGGCATACTCTATGTTGTATTTTTCTACAGTTTAGATAACTATATTTAAACCTGATTTTTCAGCCCTTCAACCCTGTATGATTACATAACTGTTCCTATACTTCAAATTAGGCAACACACTTCTTTGTAGCTTGTTTTTAAATCAAATTAGAGATGCATCAATACACACTAAAAAATTGCACCTCTATTGATGAGCATTTGATTTCTGAATTTAACCTTTATGAACAGAAATTATACAACTAAGTGGTGAACCTCTAGACACTTTTTCAACAAAAAGAACACACATCTGCCACATTTGTTGTCAAATCAGGATTTACAAATTATTTATCGGAGACCCTGGCCTTGTATGTTTTGGTAAATCATCGTGTAATACTACTTGTATAGAGCAGACCACTATTTCAGGTGTAAAAATCTGACTTGCAGAAAGAGAAGCTGGATTCCCTCTCTTCCTAATTTTACACAGGCTTCATGCCTTTCAAATGGGTTTTAAATACATCTTCCCACAAATTAAAACCAGGGTGTAACAAATCCCCAATTTCACAGCCCTACTGCAATATCTCAGGCAGTTCTAGTTCAGGGTAGAATTTCTAAGGCATTCCAGGACCTGCTCATATCAGTACTTTTATCCGTTCTGGAGGAGGAGACAGAGGAGCATCCTTATGGAGTTTGTGGGTGACACCAAGCTGGGAAGAATAAAAGATAGAGGGCAACACGGTGGAATGGACACCACACACTGAAGGACAGGGCTGCCATCCAGAGGGCCCTGTCTAGGTTACAAGCAGGGGCTGGTAGGAAGCGCACAGAATTCAGCAAAGACAAACGCGAAGTCCTTGACGCAGGAAGGACCAAACCCATACACTGCTCCACACTGCGTCAGAGATCTGCTTTGCACTATCTTGTTGACGCTAGGCTAAACACGAACCAGCAGTGTGGTGTGGCAGCACTGAGTGCCAGCAGCACCCTGGGCTGCAGCAGCAGTCAGCAGTTTGAGGGACGGGATCAGTGCCTTTGACCTGGCCCTTACTGCACATCACCTGGAGGGCACATTCTGTCTCCTCCTCCAGCTCATTCAGCTTTGCTACAAGACACATGTTGATCAACTTGATCATATTCAGTGGAGAGCTACCACCAGGAAAGCTGGGACTGGGAGAGATAGCCTTCTGAGGTAACTGTTTGCTCAGGCTAAAGAAGAAATGGCTTTGTGAGACTTAATACTTTTCCATTGGGTGTGGTTACAGAGAAAGTGGACCCAGTCTTGTTACAATGGTGTACAGTAGAACAATGAGAGGCTACGATCAAACTAAAACAGAGAAGGTTCTGCCTAAATATAAGGAAAAAGCTCACTATGAGGATAACTAAGCAATAAATGAGAGTATTCAGAGATGCTGTGGAATCCTCATCCTTAGAGGTTATTCAAGAGCTGACTGAACAAAGGCCTAAGCAACCTGGCTCTAATTCAGTGCTGGCTCATTTGAGCAGCCTCCTGAGGCCTCTTCCAGCCTAAGCAAGTCTGTGATTCTGTTATGCAGGTCGCTACAACTCTCAGAGACTACCTTTTGTGTACTGCAGTCAGGAGGAGCTTACTTCAAATCTATTTCTCCGAGAGTTAAGTTATCCATCTTTTACATTATGGTCTAGAATTCTCTCTTCCAGCTGTAATGGATAAAGTACAGATTCTTACACAGGGAAAGCTTAATTCACTACTACCAACACTAACTTTTCAATCTTTATTAAATACCTATCTAATTCAAACAATGATATGGAAAAGCCACAGCTGGATTGAAAAAAAATAATCCTCACATGCTATTAACCTCTTTACATACAGTTCTGATACAGTAAAAGATATGAAGAAAAAGGAAAAACACAACCATTTTGCATATAGAGACCTTTTCCTATGTCTGAAAATTCTCTAGTAAATTCTCCTTAGTAGAGTAAATTTCTGATTCCAAAATTTCTTGCAGAGGCAGGACAAAAAAAAGTTAATTTGCAACACAGTAATTTTCCATTCTGAAACTGTAGGTTAGATTTAACCTGATATTTTTGAAAGACAGAGACAAAAGTTAAATATATCCCTTTCAAGACAAAATGCTGTTTACAGGTAGAAGTAAAGAAAGTAAATGAAACTTGGGTAATGTGAAACTTAAAATCAAATTAGTCCAATTCTTATTATGTTCACGTTGTAAAAAGTAACAGACCAAGACTTTCAAAATCTCCAGCTTTTATGAGCCTAAACCACAAGACTTCACAAGCTTAAATTCCCACATCAGCAAAATATATTGTGGCATGCTCCTGTTAGGGGCTGTATTACCAAATGCGTGCTCAGTTATTAGACTTCACAAATTAGCCTGCAAATTAAAAGCCATCCCACAATAACACCCTGGAATCACAGTCATTTAATGAGTTCCAAAATCTGTTACTCTTACTTTAAAGTGTGTTCATTATCAGCTATTTCTTCAAACTGGAGTCAATAAAACCAGTCCTGAAGCATTTATGGTTTGGAAAAAGTACAAAGCAAGTATTTCTTTGAATTATCTAACACAACTGAGATTATAAATATGAGCTACCATTAAAAAAACCTAAGCATTTACACAAAATTATCCCAAAATAATGTCCAAAATCACTTAAGACATAGCTGTAATAAATGTGTCATAGAAACTGAGAGACATTTTGACTTCTCAGAGACTTGCACAGTGTTATTCTTGCACACATAGGAGATTATTATTTTTGTAAAGACAGGGGATACGTCTAAGTCCAAACAATTAGTACTGGTAGATATTTAACAGCACAACAGGTGAGCAGAAAAAATCAAAACAATCTTGTAGTGAAGAAGTAAGGCAGTCAACATCCTCTCCTTTTTCCCCTCAAAACTGTAAAAAGTTTTATTCACATTTAATGTAAAGAACAACATTCATACAATGAAAGTTATATCTACATATTATTTAAAATATTTGATCGTGATTAGGTTAAAAAGCCCTATGCTAACAAATTTCATTTCAAAGCCAATTTCAATAACAATTGATTTAATTTACTTAGTTGGTAATGAGCCACCAACAATTAAATTGTTATGGCTTTCCAATTCTCAAGGACACCATAGTTACCTGGTCTAAAAGATCTTCGACCTTTTTTTGCCATCCATCCCTTGCTGCATTTTTTTCACGTTCTTTCAGCTGCAACAGCTGAGTCATGGCTGCCTTCTTGTCTTCTTCATGCTGCAGCCTCAGCTCTTCACGAAGCTTATTACATTCCTGTCTAAAAACAAAGGTCAAATAACTAAAATGCAGTGGGACTTTGTGCAAGAAGTAGGAAAGAATTACGATCTCAGTAATAACAGGAAAATCTTAAATAACAGAAACTTTTGCTTTACATTTCATTTGATAGTACATTTGCATATAATACATACTTCATTTCTAACTAAAAAATAAAACAAAAATAATACTTGCCGAAGATTTTCTGTCCATTTTATTTCCAAGTCACGTGCCATTCTGTCAACTTTGAACTTCTCCTCCTCTCTCATGGCAGCAATCATTGCCTCGTGCTGTTGTCTCTCCTGATCTAGTTCACCCTGTAAATACAAACTTCACAATAGAGACCGATCAGCAGCAAAAGTGTATTTCAAACATTAAATGAGCGTATTTATAATAAAAATATCAATTACGATTGGCTCATAAATTTGAACTACAGCTTCTTCAGTGTGAAGTTCCTAGTTATGCCCAATTAATGCTTATACATCTCCTGATATTTCTTACTTGTGAAACAGAAGTCTGTATTCCTATAAAAATCAATATTCCCATAAGTCATTTTGCAATCTTTTCAGATACCATTACGTTGGATCACAAAATAATTTATATTGCAAAGAATCTCAAAAGGTCAACTCTCTGGCCACTCATTGAAGGACGTATTTCAGAATTAGAGCAGGTGGCTAGGTCCTTTGTCAAGAATGTTTTGAATTTTATTTTTTACATTTTTTAAGCATCAAATATACAGTATTTGAATTTCAAAGCCTGAGCTATCCATGTGATACAAAGTTCAAACTTCATTTCTGTTTTCCTACGGGACAAGCCTGCTAGAAACAAGGTTTCACAGTATGAACACAGAGAATACCACCTTTAAAATTCCCATCAATTTCTGCTGAAATTTTACCATACTAGAATAGTAAGTATTAAGTACCACCTAGAAATACTACTTACATGAATGTTGTTCAGCAGTGCTCGCTTTGTTCATGAGAAACAAACATAACCTTCTGAATTGAATTAATACTTTTTAAAATGAGACCTTTTCTGCAGCATTTTGATAAATTTTAAAATCTGTTAAGATAAATGTTATTGCCAGTAACCTACTATATATGAATATTTAAGTGTTTTAATAGATGAAGAGAGCAATGCTAGTTCATAAGAATATTTAGAGACATTATAAAAAATACAGAGGAAGTTATGAACTATAATATTGTGCACCTCTAATGACTGTAGCTGAAAGAAATAAAAAATTTACCAATAACCTGTTTTAGCCTGGTTTTGTTAAGAAAATATGAGAACATGTTCAGTGAAAAAAAATTTATATTTGCCGATCTACATCAAATACTTCTGTGATCTTGCAAATGTACATTCTTTACTGAGGAAACAAAAAGGAAATGTTTACCCAGTGTTGGAGTCAATAAGCTATTGACAGACAGTTAACTGACAGTTCTATTTCCATCTAAGCCAATTAAAATGACAATATATTTGTGCCAAGGCAAATTAATTACTTAATGGCATAAAGTGGTCACATTTTGTAGATGACAGTCTGCTATCTTTAAAGGCATCATAGAATATACCTAACAATTATTCTCAAGCCTTTACTGAAATTCTAAATTTGAGCCTGAATTGAAGACTGTGTCCATTATCCAAGGAAAACGTAGCATATACGGATTCAAAAAAGTCATCAAAGAGATTTCTGTGAATTCCAGAGCTAGTAAGTTCTGGACCTTGCTTTGCATCATGACACAAACTGTCTGGAATTGCAAGTGTTAACTCATACCCTTTCGTGAAATTCTATTAAAGCTCTGAACATATTTTGTACGGACATATTTTGGAAGCTAAAACTTACATTAACCACACAAAGATACGCCTGCAGCACTACCTGTTAAATACTAAAAATGTTCTGAAAATAAAAAATACCCACCCCAAAACAACCAATCAATAAAATAAAAATTAAAAAAACAACCCCCAAAACAACCTATCCTAGTTTTCATTTTTTAAATTTTCTGCTCAAAATAGAAATCTCTCCTTTAATGAAGCCATATGAGGCTCCTTCTATCACGTGTGCCCCATAACACTCCTAGTCATTTTAAAAACAAAACCAAAATTGCTGTGACTGTGCTTTGCACAATTCATTCTCCAACAGCATGGTTACCTCAACACTATACAGTGAATCTGTGGTCTCTCGCAGTCTTGCTCTAGTTAATTCCAGTTCTTTCTGGAGTATTTCCTGAGCTTCTTGAAGACTGGAGATGTGTCCTTCTGCAGTCCCGAGGCCTTGCTCACTTTTTCGTACTAGGTCTTGCAGACGACACACCTGTGACATTACAAAAAAACCACAAGTCATTTCCACAAGTATTACCAATGGCAGCCAAGCCAGCTTGGTGTTTTTCAGTGTTTCCTAATTCTGACCAAGGCAAATTTTTAGTTGCACTGCCTGTTCTTCTTTAACATCACTTAATGTTTCTGTATTTAAATTATAAAAGCAAAGACTCAATTAAAGGATTTTTACAAGTAATAAAAATATATCCAATGTGTTTGATGCACATTACAAGGAAAGAGGCTACATAAAAGACATGAAATTGCCTGTAAGTTTACTGTGAGAAAGCATGTTTTAAGCAAATTAATGAGAAATATTTCAAAACACATAAACTCTAATCTAATATATAAATTACTTATGCTAGAGTGTAAGTTTCTCTCTTTTCAGATTGCTACCTGTCCAGCCTGTTTAAAACTCAACCTAGCAATTGTAGAGTATAACATAATCATTTCCTTAACTGCTATGAAACAATACTCTCTTTTTCTGCCTGTTTGTGCTTCAGTTTTCCATCTGTAAAATGATGATACTACGCTTCTTTGCTTCAAGTAAAAATATGAGAGACCAAACACTGTTCACCAGCTACAAGAAAGAAAAGCTTCTTAAGTATGTCGGCTGGAAAAACAGAAAAATGGGAGGCAGGCAGGAACAAAGAACAGCAGCTAATTAGAAGTGTGGTTTTTGTTGAAGCAATAGTCCATGCTATTGCCTTTGTATGTTGATATAAATTCATTCACAATGGGACAAGTGTCACAAGAAAAGACTAGCTTTTGGTTTACAGGCACGGACAGGTAAGAATTACAACCACTCTTCCTGTTTGTTAGAATAATTACATACAAATGCTGCTTATAATACACACAGAGACACCACTCCTCTCTCCCAGAACTCTATCCCTCTGTCAACAACCTGTGAAGTGTTTAAAAAGAGGGACTCCTGCTTCTCTCTCAAAAAGGAATCCAAAATTTCTTTGGCATGAGAGATCTCAGTGAAAAACTCACGTAAACTTGAGCACTTGTCTCTGTGCTCCTTTGAGTCACATTCCCTAGAAAGCACTGCTACCTGAAGGAGAGTCCCTACAGGAAAAACTGTCCCCAAACTGTATTGGTATCCTGGCAGTACACTGCTGCCTATGTATCTGATAGTAGCAAACCACTTGCATCATATGAATAGCAGTCCTGTAGATCTAAAGGATACGGGAGCAGGCAGGAATGTCACTCACAGGGCTTAAGATACATTCTGCTGTTGACGAAGCAGTAATGGAGGCTGTTTAAAATGATCTTTAATAACATCAGCAGAAATCCTTTGCATGGAGACAGCAAGTCCTTAGATGACTGTGCCAAGTGATACAAGCATATCAACATTCTAAAAGGCCTTGGCTGGTCCACAGTGAAAGGAAACAAATCTACAGAGTGAACAGCCAGTCTCATCCTGAAAGCCACACACGAGAAAGCCACTATCTTGACTTAACCCGAACTCCCAAAAAAAAATCTCTGGCAAGTACTTAAGATTACACTGCTCTTAAATAGCTTAGTACTAGAAGCAAGCCTAATGAGGCTTCAATCTACCCTCATCCCTTAGCTAAGAAAATTGCCACCAGAAAGTCAGTCAAAAAGAAGAGAAGATGGCACGGGTTCAAAAGCAGCTTTCACAGCAGGGAAGATAAAACTGAGCTAGCATCCACAGAAAGTAATGAATACAAGCCTACTGTTAAATTACTTCTGTAAGTTAAAGCAAACAAAGACAAAAAAAGGAAGCAACAGTAGCAATGTAAGAGCTAAGCTAATGATGTGTCAGACACACCACAGGGAAGTTTTTCTAGGTCAGTGAAGGCATTGAGGAACTGCTGTTAGTTGTCAATAGAGATCTAGGGCCAAGTTGTGGTTGCAAGTGAAGTACTTCTTTCATGTGCTCAAGATAAGCATAGTAATGAAATAAAACATATCTCCTCTGTACTACACAGAGTGGATTTACAGACCAACCCAAATTTATTGCCTGTATGTTTTCTCTCATTCTTTCACTATGCAAAATATACGGTATTACATTTATCCTGGCAAAGGATTGTATATGAAATCGAATACTGGACAGCAGCTGGACCTAGATCCCTATTTTAAGTCTTCTGTTCCTTAGCTTTGCCTTTGTTTGGTCAACTCAGCATGCTGATGAATTTTCTAAGGCTGAATTTGATAGCAGCTGGATAATAGAAACTCATTCTTAAAGCATTTGAAGTTATTTCCTTCAAGGAAGGAGAGAGTTTATTGCTCAGGAGCCCAAGAGAAATTGATAATGAATAGCTAAATTTACACCTACAGTGTTAGATGATGATAGAACAGTAGTGCTCTACTCAGATCTAATCCACTAACAATGAAAGTTAGCACACAACAGAGAAATTAAAGCTAAAAAGAAATAACTAAACTTCCTGTAATTTTGAACTGAAAAATAAAGCTGGGTATGATTTTGTTAAAACACATAACAAATACAACCTATTTTCATCAATTTGAGTGCATGCAAGCACACAGTTAAATGAGAAAGAGCAGTTCCACCTTAAACTTGCACCTTCTCTAAGCTCTGAAACAGAGATAGTGGAAACCCTCAGGAGGAAATGCCCTCCTGTTTAAACAGCTACTCACAGCTGCTGAACTCTAAAAGGTGGGAGGTCTAGCTACTCTGATAGTGTATCATCTCTGGCATATCTATCTATCTGGTAGGTCCTACTCAGAAAGTATTTGTTAACACATTTTTTCCAAATATATATCTTAATATATAATAAGCAAACACATTATAATGTTATTAATATAGTAATGTATCAATACATTATTAATACAGTAATACATAATATATAAACAAATAAAATCTATAGTTCATTAAGTTTTTCTATACTTTTGGAAGGGCAAACTTCCCCATTTAGTACATTGAAAATGGCAGGTTCTTTTCTTAAGCTAGTTTAGCATCTGTGCAATTTGCAAGTCACCAGAATGAAACACCTGCTCTCTCCAGATGTTGTACACTACAGAAAGCAGTAATGAAAAATGTTGCTGCAAAATAATAATTAAATCCATGTTTAAGTCTCTCTTAAAGCACACACTGAAATCACACATAGGGCTTGCTGAACAATAAAGCTGATGAAATATTTTCTTGACAGAAGGCAAAAGTTCTAGAGAAAAATGGTTCGATGTTCTTGATATCAGTAGAACGTACTTCAAGTTTCAAAATACTGTATTATGAAAAGGTGGTGATTTGCAACTAAAAAAATTAGAATTGTCTTGAGATATGATACATTTAACATCGACTGCATAAATCAAGACATAGCAAATAATTTGGGTCTTACTAAAAGTATTTCATATCATCTTTTGATGAAAATACATGAAGATGACTTGCAAGCAAGGAAACTGACCAGAATTTATGATATGTTAAACACAACCAAACACGGGTTTATATGCAGTTAAATTTCCCTCTCTCCTGACATATTTTTTGTACAGGTCTGTGTACCTAATGAGAACATAACAAGAATTGAAGAGCTGTTTACATTTCTCTTGCTTTGGTAATTTTGTAAAGGGCAATAAAATCATTGCTCAGAAGCAGTCAACTAACTTGCCATGTTTTAAGAATACTCCACTCTGTACAGAAGTAAATACTCAACAGCATAGTCCTAGACCTGTCCTGGAGTCTAAGATCGCTGTTGATGACATGTGGTAGCTGAAACAAGTTAGTCCTTGCCTCCTGATTGGCAGAAGTCAGCTTCGTTGTCAGCTCTTCCTTCATGTTTTCCAGCTGCTGTCGGAGCTGATTCTTATCATCCTCCAAATGCAGTTTCTCCTTCTCAAACTGCTGCTCCAACTCCTTCAGAAACAGGAACGATGGAAGAAATATTAAATACTTGCCCTACAGTCATTGAAAAGTACAAGTCTACCACACGGAAATGATTCTAACTGGCATAAATACTTGTAATCTCAACCCTTTCCTTAAACTGTTAAAGTATGAATATTTGTTTCCTTTTATAACAGATGTCTTAATTTTTCGGTTTATTTTATAATTTAACATCCTTGATTAATCACAATATAAAGAAAAAACAGGACTTTCCTCTCAATTACTTCTCAATCATCAAAAGCTTTAGAACTATATCTACTTTTACAGTTTTTCAGTCTGAGTTCAAAGAAGAATTTTTCATTTTTTATAAAATTACACTGATAAATCTGCATGTCATTCAGCCTTTACCCATCCATTTCCTACAAATAATCCCCACAGAAAAGAGTAAATCTTAAAATCCAGATGGAGCTCTGTGAAGTTTTTCAGAATGTTATAATAAATGAAAAAAAAAAAAGCCCCACACCATATAGCTATAAAATTTACGTAGACTCAAAAGCAATCAACAATTAGTTTTCAAGTCTAACTACATGGAAAGAATCAAGTAACAGCCTTGTTTTCATTCAATGTTTATGTTGTAATGGCCAAATTCTCAAAATAACTGCTGGATGAATTATATTTCTCTTACATGAGCCTATGTCCTATGTGTGCACATATATACATATAAAAAATTTTAGAAATTTTTACATTTTTAAGGAAAATTATACATTTATACTTCAGCTTTATCAATATTCAGAATACATTCTCAAAAGAACAATTTCTTTCACAAAATACTTTAAAGGACACATGTTAAAATTGAGAATTTTATTACATATTTCAGTGAAATATACTATAACTCATAAAACTGCAAAGTTTCAGTGAAGAAAATTAGGGTTGCAAAGCAAAGTGCTTCAGAGTCATGCCATACAAGGCTTGAAGGTTTTCTATGGAGCAAGAGGCTCTTCTATTAACTCTTTCCTAGGGGCTCAGCTGAAATGCAAGGCTTAGCATCAATTCAGTGCCTCTGTGCAGACCTGGGCTCAGGTTTCTGAACAATCAATATTATCTCAGAAACAGCCAGGAAAATACATAGATCAGAGCCAGCCTGAAACAAAAAGTACAACTGAAAGGATTGGTAAAATTGGGGAAATAGAGAGAAAGAACTAAAGAGGAAAAACAGTAACTAAAAGATAAAAAAGTCTAAGGAAACCCAAGGTTTCGTGCTGCCAGACAGCAATGTGGTGTCACCCAGCCAACTCCAAGAAGCAACAGAGGCCAAGCCTTCCTCATCCAAACCCAAAGATGCCTCAAATGTTTTGCTGAGGGTGGTAAGCACATTAACCAGCTTGTTAGCTCTAGCACTGCGTTAGGGTATGTGGTAAGCAATAAATAATTTCTGCATAGACTGCTTGGACAATCTCTTCATTCATGGCAGAAGTTGGACAGAGCAACAAAAGAGAGAGTTACACTGTCACTAACACATTACTAAACAATGTAACTCAACCAGCGCCTGCCTTCTTCACTGGGCCCACATGAGTCAACACTGGGATAAATGCTCCTTGCTCAGTGAAACTTGATCAATTTGTCTTGTTCATGCTGAAATCTGCTGTCTGCAAAATTCCACTGGTGCTATTTAGACCCTATTCTGATAACAGAGTAATTATTTCTCTGATGATACTTGTCAGTACAGCTGTGTGGTACTGCAAAATTATTAGCAACTCTATTTTCATAATCCTCCTGATACCATTTTTACAGCTCATTTTATAGATGGAAATACTGATGCAAAAAGAAATATATGAGCTATTTTTTGAGTCCTACTCTAATTCTGCTGAATTCTCTTCTGTTCCCCAGGCTTCCAGTCCCAATGAATCCTCATGTCCTCTATCCCAAGGCTCCTGGTACCATGCTTCTTCCTCACACAAAATTCAACTCCACTCTGCATTTAAGCCTGATTGTTTTCTTCCCTGGATTACTTGATCACCATATGTGGTTAGTGAGACAGGTTTGACAGAGGAGACAGTGAAATCTGATTAGATTTAAGATCAGTGAAATCTAATTAAGACTGACCAAGATCTTGATCCTAGTATCTCTTCATAGCTAGTTTTTCCTTGCTAAAATCATTTCACATTTCTCACACTTAAGATAGGTGTTCCCTATTTAGACTAGTTTAATGATTTCAGAAAAGAAGTTTGTGCTCTTCTTTTGTTTTATTTTCCACGTTATTTTAGTGCCAAACAAAACAAAATAAAAAGAACCCCACATCTTACTGAAATAAAAGAAAAATATACAGAAATCCTAAGAGACATTGGCTTAGTAACAGGCATGCTTGAAGTTTTAAAGAAAGTAAACTTGAAAGATGAGATGCATATATGTCTCTGAGAACTACTTCAATTATTGGATGACAAAAATATATTTTGAATTTATTAAAAACTGAACTAAGAAGCAGCATACTAGTAGAAAAATTTACTACCAAATCTGAAATGCACATCACAAACTACAACCATGTTCCTTGGTATGTTTCCTGTGACTACATCAAAAGAAATATAACAAAGTCTTGAATTAAACACTTAATCCTGTATTTCCTGTGTAGGGCAAAATTTGTGTATAACATACATACAATCAGATTAGGAAATAATTCAAAAATGAGCCTCTCATCCTGAGAAAGAAAAAAGTCAGATTTGTGAAACAAAAAAAAAAAAGCCTTTCAGTTTCAGGATTCCAGTCAAAGGTAAATGTATAGTTGCTGGCGAGTGAGTTGCTGTACAATACATAATTTAATGATACAAGCTCGGAACAGCTGTTGTCATCTTCTGAGTACACATATAGTCAAGTCCTAATACAATATTTTTCTGTACTTCTGGACTGTCAATGAAAATTTTAAATAAATGTTATGATAATATAATCTTTCATCTCCTTCAGAAGAACGGATCTTGATATATCAACCCTTCTGAATATGAGTCACAAATCCCAGGAAAACAAAACTATTATACTTGAAAAAATGGAGAATTTATCTTCTGTATGCAGATAAATGACAGTACAAGTGTTGTTGGTTTTTTTTCCCCCCAAGATATTTGTCATTTTTCTAAATGCTAAGGAGTTTCTTCAGAGGCCTGCAGGTAATTCCAAACTAAATCTGCCATAAAACAAAACCACGCAGTACAAGATGCAAACTGTAACAGTTGCTTTTCATTTGATTACTGAGAAAATAAGAACATACCATCTGCAGTTTCTTCTTATCCTTATTAGCATTACTGTGTGCAGCCTCAATTGCAGTATGGTGTTTCCATGCCAATTCTTCTAAGGTCTTGGAATGAGCCTCTTTTAACTGTGCAGCCTCTCCTTCCAATCTTGCTTGTAATTTTACCAGCTCCTTCTCATAATATTCACGTTGTGTTTCCCTTGCTTCATTTACTTTCTATAAAGCACAGAAAAAACAATCTATTCAATGGTAAAAAAATCTGAACAGTAGGAATAAAAAAAATACAAAAACATTACTAATGACATAAATCTGCAAAAAAATAACTTCCATATAAAACAAACTGAGCAAACACTAAGCACTGACTAATTGATTCAGTAACCAAAAAGGTAATTTTAAGAGATCCATTCAAAATAATACAGACTTATTAAAAACCTAATTTTTTCTTCTATTTAATCTGGGAAAACAACAATCTGGTATCAAGCCTATAGAGAATTTGTTTAGTATTTTAAAACGTGTTAAATGCATTTCCAGGAAATGGCTTTTTAAATTGTTCTTTAATCATTTCACATTTGTCCTTCCTCAGACAATTGAGATAGTAGGCATATAAACACAAGGTCATAAATCAAATGAATTTGTTATAAGATTGTCCAGTCTGAACACTTCATCTGACTTCCCTCCAATCTCACTTTACATTAGTCATTCTTTGTTACTACACAAGATACACTTGAAACATACTGGCTCTAGTCTGGTCATATCTAACAAAAATAAAAGCATAATATTCTTTTCTGAGAATCCTAGGTTTTGTTGTTTTATTCAGCTAAAGCCAATAAGCTGTTTAACCTTCTCCAATGCCAGAATTTGCTGCCTTTGTCGCTCATCCAGACTCTGTGTTTTGCTTTGTAATAAATTTCTTTCCTCTTCCAGCTGGGACAATTTTTCCTTTAATCTAGACTTTTCTGATTCCAAGTCTCTGATTGTAACTTCTTGAGTCATTTGAGTAGCTTGAAGCATTCCAATGTGACCTAAAAACAAAACAGCTCTTTAAAACCTCATAGCATTGGTTTCATACAACTGAAGTGCACATTCACATTCCAGTAACGGTACAAATCTAGTGGAAGCTTGCATATGGATCTCCCTTGTCTTCAATGCAATACTTATCTTCCTCTTCACTTCTCAATTGTTTAGTTTTATTGTAAAATGCCCAACAAAAATAGAGCACCTGGTGCTGAGGCTCCTTTCATTTCAATTTTCTTCAAAGTTCAAAGTGGCATGTTGACTCCCAAAGGAAAGCAGAAGTAGGCAATTTTAAGAACACTGAGGAACTGATCCCACCTAAACCTGCATATTCTATCTTAGAATAAGAGTGACAAGAGAAAGCAGAACACTGATGTCTAAAGTAAAACATGCCGTTGTTTTATCAAACTCATAATTTAGCTGGCATACTAGACACATAGCTTTATCTGCTGTAAAACTTATGGAATTACACTTTATTTTGCCAAAGGGATATGACTAAAAGAGATAACAGAACTCTCTCTACAGTAAAGTATGATTTAAATCCTTGCAGGTTGGAGGCTTCCTTTTAATTTCTTTATATATATATTTTGGAAACAAACAAACGAAGTAAAATTTCAAACTACACAATATAACCATTTGTCCTTCACATAACCAGCTGGCAAAGGTTTATGACTTCAGAAATTTCTGTCTGTTCTTCTTGATGTATATATTATTGTAGGTAACTGACTAAAGTGAAATTTCTGTTATTTGGTAGAGGCTTTGGAGTGAGTAGAAGACTTTTCAGAAAAAGAAGATACTGCTAGTTTGGTCCAACTGAAAGATGAGAGGTATTGTTTACTCAGAATAATTTTCTACTGTTTTTTTGTAGTCTCAATTTCTAGGAAAGACTGTTGTTTCCCTTCTCATTTTATTATAACCTTCAAAAATGACAGATTTAATGACAGTTCAGTTTTATAACAGCACTGCTTTTAAATTTAAGTTACTAAGGAACAGCTATGAAAGCGGAGTACAGGCTGTTTCTCACTTGAAAAATCACTGAGCTTCATGATTCATTTCCATTTGTTGTTAAAAGCAAGATGTGCCAAAAAGGAAACTGTTTTAGCCTTTGTTGCCTGTGGACACAGATGTGAAGGGAAGAGCCACGAGATACATAATGAAATTTAAAAATTAAAAATGCCTCAAAATTATTAGTAATTTCATTAAAAATGCACACTTCTAATTGTACTAAGCCTTGGAGAATTCTAAAACTTATTTTGAGATTTTGTTTGTAAAACTGAAAACTGAAGAGGAAGACTTAGGACAATTGGTATGCTTAGGTGCGGTAACATTTTTTTAAATATCCTTATTTCAGAAGTTCAGCCATTTAAGAAAGGTATTTTCAAACCCAAAATTTTATAATCTAGCAAGAAGAATAAGAACACGAGAATTTTCAGTTTGTCATACATATTTCATTGTAAGCACACACACACACTGACCTAAAGCTTTTGTCCTAGCAATACCAACACACAAGACATGTTTCCCCATTCCTAATGCTCTGCACAAAAGGTATGAAATGCAGCACTTTCCTTACAAGTTGGGAATCTCAGGATAAATGGAAGAATAATATTTTAAATGCCCAAAAGAAACTCAATAGAGTGTTCGAAAATTGCAATATAATGAGTAAACATTCTTTATGGTAATTAAGTGTGAGAATTCAGTTTTTTTGAGGAAGGATTTCTGACAATGTGAGCTGAAAAATCAAGGAGGTGGCAGTGGGCCAGTGTCAGAAACCATTTCCAAACAGGCTGGCAACCAACTACACCACAGGGCAATGGCGTGGTGGCACCACTGCAGACAGGGATCCTGGTTCTTGTTGCACAGTGATGCACTGTAAAACAAACACGTACTGCTGACAGCGCCACTGAGCTTGGCAGCAGTGTGGACACACCGGGACTTCTGGTAAAGCTGAAAACCCCTGCCAGAGGACACCAGGGCGGGCCTCAATCACAGGCTAGCTGACTCCAAGCCATCAGTAATACAGAAAAACAGCCTGGGTGTTTATTTCCACTACATTTGGGGTGGTCGGGTGAAACCCTCCATGCTTCTGCCTAAGGCGTGAAACAGCAACGGCTTTAGAGCTTATGAGAACAGGGCTCTCATACAGTCATGAATTTTTCTATGACTGCCTCACAAAACACCTTTTGGAGGGTCAGATTCCCATTTTACATACTCTCAGCAGCAAGCCTATTCTTTTTAGCTGTTTGATCTAAAAGGACCTTGCAGTCTTGGGCTCCTGCTGGTCGCTATATTGTTCCAACATATGGCCTAGACTACTCCTGGGCTTGTGCTAATTTGTGTGGAAAACAATCAGGAATTGCTATAATTGGTCTAGTTTAACAAAGCCAAAGATAAGCCAGGGGCCCCTTTTTAGGCCCAAGACCCTACCTATTGTATAGTTGTCCAAGTTCAAGTACTGGGGCCCATGCCTACTCCTGAGCACACAAGGGAGATAATACCAAAGAGGGAAAAGAAACCTGCATGTGTACAGCCAGGTCTTAAGCTATTTTTTGTGCCTTTCCACATGCCAGCAACTACAAAGGAGAAAAGAAAGCAGCTATAGAGAAAACTTTAAAGGATTTATTATTAAACAAGCTGCAAATCTTCTGACAGTGGGTATAAAGCAAAGTACCACAGAATCAGCAAAATGAAAAGACAACTGAAAAAACGTGGAAGAACAGGAAGCATGGCTCAGTTACTATGTGGAGAACAGATACAAAGCAGAATTGAACTGTGCAAGTGCAGTTCCAAGGCCTGAAAGATACATTCATGCCATACAAAGTACAGCATTTGGACAATTGAGTACACAAAAAAGGAAATTTAAGTACAATGCATGCGACAGCAAAAAAGTAAAAAAAAAAAAAAACCCCAAAACTTGTTGGAAAATTCTGTGGAAAGCATTCAACAGTCTTTAGGCACTCTAAACCTGCATGACAGAAGAAAGAAAGGGGCTGGAATAAAAGGATGAAGTTTGTTTCCAGATTAAGTTACTGACATACATACTGGCTTTGAGAACAAGATCAGTGGCCTGCTGCTGTAAGCGCTCTCTAGCAGCTGCAAGCTCGCTTTCCACTTCTTTGTGTTTGCTTAACAATGACATCTCCTCCTCCTTCACATCATCTAGCTGTTTTTGAAGAACCTAGAGGAAACACATTATACCTGTTACCATCATATACAATCATGTCAATTTAAATGAGCATTAAGTTAAAAGATACAGAAGAAACCTTTCAGCAAACAAATTTTATTGACACAAAAGCTGAAATACTGCAATATTATTGCCATATTCATTGTGTATTATATGTAAGGCTTCAAAAACACTTTTTGAAGAAAAAGATAGTGGGGACATGGCATGACAGTAATGGATAACAGAAATGTGAGAATATTCAAAAAAGTATATGAAAAAATCAAAACCATAAAATGGCCCATAGAGTGTGGGGGCCAACTTCAGAAACCTGGTTTCTGGTAGCTGAGAGTTTTCCACATTAAAGAGTACATTATGTGTCCACAGCAGTTTTGTGTCCTTCCTTGCAATTCTGAGTGTTTGCTAGTGACTCTAATTAAGCTACGTGTGGAGATACATAAAATGAGAGCTGGGCAATTATTTATATCAAACTTTCCCGGGGGTCACTGCTGGGACTAGCACTTTTTATAGCATGCTTCTCAGCAACATGGGCAGTGGCATCAGGTGCATCCTCAGCAAGTTTGCTGATGACAGCAAGCTGTGTGGTGCAGTTGACATGCTGGAGGGAAGGGATGTCATCCAGAGGGGCCTTAGCAGGCTTGAGAGATGGGACTCTGCAAACCTCATGGAGCTGGACAAGGCCAAGAGCAAGGTGCTGCACCCGGGTCAGGACAATCCCAAGCACAAGTGCAGGCTGGGTGGAGACTAGCCCTGGGGAGAAGGCCTCTGGGACAAAAAGCTCAATATAACTTAGCAATGTGCACTCAGCTCAGAAACTCAATCATGTCTTGGGATGCATCAAAAGCAGCACGGCCAGCAGGTCACTGGAGGTGACTCTGCTCTTTTCAGACCCCACCTGCACCAATGTGTGTCCAGGTGTGGGGGTCCCAACACAAGAAAGACAAGGACCCCTCAGAAAACAGTCCAGAGGAAGGCACTAAATTAATCACAGGGCTGGATCACTTCTCCTATCAAGAGAATAGAAGAATGAAAGAATGTTCAGCCTGGAGAAGAGAGGGTTCTTGGGGAGACCTTTGAGCAGCCTTCCAGTATCTAAAGAAGGCCTAAAAGAGAGCTGGAAAAGGACTTTTGACAAAGACATGTAGTGATAAGACGGCGGGGAGTTGCCTCAAGTGGAAGGAGCATAGTTTTAGATTAAATATTATGAAGAAATTCTTTCCTGTGAGCGTGGTGAGGCACTGGAACAAGTTGCCCACAGAGGTTGTGGACTCCCAGTCCCTGGAGGTATTCAAGGCTGGATGGGACTCTAAGCAAGCTGCTCTAGTGCAAAGTATCCCGGCCCACAGCAGAGGGTTTGAAGCTAGATGATCTTTACTGGCCCTTCCAACCCAACTATTCTATAGTTCTATGATTCTAAACTTTTATTATGCCTTAAATTGGATGTACTGACTCGCAATACCATGTCTTGGATAGTGTAATGTGTTCTAGCTGTGCAGGAAGGAAAAGAAAATTTTGTTCTGGTTCAAAAATACTGTTCTGGTTTCTTATAATGAATATAATATTCCAAGTTATATAATATTCCAATATTATAGTATAATATTCCAAGTTACTGGAATAGTAAAGAGTCATTTCAGAAACTAAAGCAGAAGAGAGAACTGGGAAAAACGCTGTACAGGATTTGTAATGAAACAGACACCAGATGTGGTGAGATTATGCATTTGGTCACCTCATCCACAGTGATGAGAGTAGGACCTGACTTTAACATCTGCTGCAGATACTGTACTAGACTCTTCCTCTTCTTTGGGAACAAAATTCCTTTATTGCAGGAGTGATCAACCTACTGGTTTCACCTTCATTGCAGCTTTCCATAAACCCACCTCCTGAAGCCTCTTGCAGAAGAGGCAGAGACATGTCATGAACTGACTGCAGGCCACCTTCACTATCCCCCTGCATCAATGTAGGGGAAGAGGTTAGAGAATTGGAAATAAAGTTAAGCCCAGGAAAGATGAAGAGGTGGGAAGAAAGTGCTCTTTTAAGATTTGGTTTTACTTCTCA
>VXBQ01013858.1:82439-102534 GCA_013400175.1 Phainopepla nitens
CCTTAGCAGGCTTGAGAGATGGGACTCTGCAAACCTCATGGAGCTGGACAAGGCCAAGAGCAAGGTGCTGCACCCGGGTCAGGACAATCCCAAGCACAAGTGCAGGCTGGGTGGAGACTAGCCCTGGGGAGAAGGCCTCTGGGACAAAAAGCTCAATATAACTTAGCAATGTGCACTCAGCTCAGAAACTCAATCATGTCTTGGGATGCATCAAAAGCAGCACGGCCAGCAGGTCACTGGAGGTGACTCTGCTCTTTTCAGACCCCACCTGCACCAATGTGTGTCCAGGTGTGGGGGTCCCAACACAAGAAAGACAAGGACCCCTCAGAAAACAGTCCAGAGGAAGGCACTAAATTAATCACAGGGCTGGATCACTTCTCCTATCAAGAGAATAGAAGAATGAAAGAATGTTCAGCCTGGAGAAGAGAGGGTTCTTGGGGAGACCTTTGAGCAGCCTTCCAGTATCTAAAGAAGGCCTAAAAGAGAGCTGGAAAAGGACTTTTGACAAAGACATGTAGTGATAAGACGGCGGGGAGTTGCCTCAAGTGGAAGGAGCATAGTTTTAGATTAAATATTATGAAGAAATTCTTTCCTGTGAGCGTGGTGAGGCACTGGAACAAGTTGCCCACAGAGGTTGTGGACTCCCAGTCCCTGGAGGTATTCAAGGCTGGATGGGACTCTAAGCAAGCTGCTCTAGTGCAAAGTATCCCGGCCCACAGCAGAGGGTTTGAAGCTAGATGATCTTTACTGGCCCTTCCAACCCAACTATTCTATAGTTCTATGATTCTAAACTTTTATTATGCCTTAAATTGGATGTACTGACTCGCAATACCATGTCTTGGATAGTGTAATGTGTTCTAGCTGTGCAGGAAGGAAAAGAAAATTTTGTTCTGGTTCAAAAATACTGTTCTGGTTTCTTATAATGAATATAATATTCCAAGTTATATAATATTCCAATATTATAGTATAATATTCCAAGTTACTGGAATAGTAAAGAGTCATTTCAGAAACTAAAGCAGAAGAGAGAACTGGGAAAAACGCTGTACAGGATTTGTAATGAAACAGACACCAGATGTGGTGAGATTATGCATTTGGTCACCTCATCCACAGTGATGAGACTAGGACCTGACTTTAACATCTGCTGCAGATACTGTACTAGACTCTTCCTCTTCTTTGGGAACAAAATTCCTTTATTGCAGGAGTGATCAACCTACTGGTTTCACCTTCATTGCAGCTTTCCATAAACCCACCTCCTGAAGCCTCTTGCAGAAGAGGCAGAGACATGTCATGAACTGACTGCAGGCCACCTTCACTATCCCCCTGCATCAATGTAGGGGAAGAGGTTAGAGAATTGGAAATAAAGTTAAGCCCAGGAAAGATGAAGAGGTGGGAAGAAAGTGCTCTTTTAAGATTTGGTTTTACTTCTCATTATCCTACTTTGATTTGATTGGTCGTAAATTAAATTCCTTTTTCCCAAGCTGAGTCTGCTTAGCCCATAATGGTAATTGATGAGTGATCTCTCTCTCTCTTCTTATCTCAGAAACCTTTCATTATAGTCTCTCTCCTCTGCTCAGCTGAGGAGAAGAGTGATAGAGCAGCTTTTGTGAGCACTTGGCATATAGCCAGGGTCAACCCAACATACTAAATAAAACTGCAGCTAAGTATGACACTACCACTTGCTCACTACTGCCAAAGTGGGACAGGGAAGAGAATTGGAAGGGTAAAAGTGGGAAAACTCATGGGTTGAGATGAAGACTGTTTGATAGATAAAACAAAAGCCACACACATACAAGCAAAGTAAAAGAAGGAATTCATTCACCACTCCCCATGGGCAGGCAGGTGTTCAGCTGTCCCCAAGAAAGCAAAGCTTTCAGGCACAACAGTGACTTTGGAAGGCAAACACCATCACTCCTTCCTCCTTCCCCCAGGTTTATATGCTGAGCTTTATGTCATATGATATGGAATATCCCTGTGGTCAGTTAGGGTCAGCTATCCTGGCTGTGCTCCATTCCAGCTCCTTGTACACCTCTAGCCTCTCCACTGGAAGAATGGGGTGAAAAGCCAAACAGACCTTGACTCTGTGTAACACACCTCAGCAGTAACTAAACCATTCCTGAATTACCAACACTGTTTCCAACACAAATCCAACACATGGCACCCCACAAGCTGCTATGGAGAAAATTAACTCTACCTGAGCCCAAACCCAGCAACACATTGAAAGAGTATGCAGTATTTCAGTTGCCCTGAAAATATTGGTAATTAAGTTTAAAGCAGAAATAAATGAAAAAAAATTTGAAGAAGATGACAAGTAAGTATGCATGATTGAAAACTAAGTTCACACACTCCAATAACCTCAACCTAACAGCCACATGGAAAGACTGCTTCTATAGGAAAAGAAAATTCACAGTCATAGGAACAACATATCATCAGTCTCACCTGAACATTGTTTTCTGCAGTACCAAGAGCCACCTGAAGTTTTTGGCATTTTTCCCGTAGACTGGCAGCTTCATCCTGGACCATTTGCAATTCAGTTTTAAGCTTCCCCAGATTCTTCCGTAACATACTTTCCTGGTTCTGAAATTCTTTTCTCAGCTCCACTTCTTTCTCTTTGCAAGCATGCAGACTTTCTGCTGTAAAAAGCTGAGACCTTTTCAAAGAGTCAAGTTCATGCTCATAGAAGGACTGTGCTTTGCTGAGTTTGCCTTCATAGTCTTCAATGAGCTTTTTTCTTTCCAGCCTTAACTCTTCAACTTTATTGTTCAAGTCTTCCAGCTCCAGTCTATGCAATTCCTCCAGCTTCTCTTGCCCCTTACTTAAAGTAGCGTTCTGACTCTGATGAGTCTTCAGAAGCTCTTGAATTTCAAGCCTGTGGGCAGCTTTTAAGTCTTCCAGAGCTGTACGTTTGTCTTTCTCATACTGTACTTGCAACTGTATGAAACTTCGTAGCCTTTCCTCGAATTTCTTTCTGATCTCTTCTACTTCCCTTGACATGGTCACTACACGTTGGACATGCTGAGCTTCTGCACAGAGCTGCATATCTTCAACTCTATCTTTATATGCCTCAAATTCTGTCAAGGCCTGATGTTTCATCTTTTTGTGATCTTCCAGTGACTCTTCCAAAACCTGAATCTTTCTCTTGAGATCCATTTCTTCTGCCACTTTACTTTTATACTGCAAGATCTTCTCTCTGGTCTCTGCAAGAATCTGTTGGATTTCTTCTTCATGAGCATCCTTAAGGGCTTGGATAGCTGCTTCATGTTCGTCATTTTTAGTATTCAAAGCATATATTACCTGCAAACATGAAATAATATTGTATTAAGAGAAAAGGCATTCTGGTTATCTATTAAATCCTAAGTAAAACGTACTGAGGTACTCTGAAAGCTACTTCACCAATCTGGCTTGTTTTCATTACACAAATAAGACACCAAATGTTATTAAGGATGCAAGTGCATAAATGTGGTATTAGTCATTATATTCTTACACATCTCATAGAGTAGTTTTCCTGTCCTCCCTAAACCCTAATTTTCCTAATGAAAGCTCTGTCTTTATATCCATGTCGTTGCTGTAAATACACCGGGGGAAAAAAAGCACATTTAAAAATGCATTTTAAAAAAAAACAGATTTATTTAAAACAGTTCAGAGCATAGACTAAAAAAAAAAAAAATAAATGAAGAAGCCTTCTGTTGGAAAACAACACACAGAGTATATACCACAACAAGAAATTAACCTGGAACAAAACATCTAAAATGCAAGCACTAGTTATTTTGGATTGTAATCTTGATGGTTGCCCAGATACAATTTCACTTTTGACAGTTTATCTAGTAAATATTCTGTGCATCCTAAGGTCTAAGGTCCCTCACTACATGAATTCACCGACTTCCCAGCTAGTAAGTCAGCTGAACAGAAAAGTTCAGGGCAGGGCAGCCAGCAATCAGGGGAGCCCAGGGAGCTAAGCAGCTCAAGAAGGCTGTGAAAGCAGCAAAACCACCAGCATTCAATGAAAGATAACCAGATATATCCTAAGGGATGTTTCAACTGCACCACAACATAGTAGATCATCATCTTGGTTTTTAACTAGGAAGTACAGATGTGTGGCTGTATCTGTATATATCAGTGAATAAACTATTCATGCAATAGGTGGGGTTAATGCAATTTTCTGCTTCAAGAACTCCAGCAATTCTCCCCATACTTCCTAGATATACAGGCAGCAGAGCTATAAAACACATCTGAACAAAAAAAGTCTTCTGATTAGTGTAACTTGTGTACCTTAAAAAATAACAAGGTGTGACAAAAATGAACAACAAAGAAACAGCAGGGGATTTACTTTTTTCACTGAGGACAGAACCTAGACCAGTCCTCCACCAGCATTGAACCAGGCAACAGAGGAAGGTTGTGCTGACTTGCCCTCAAGGCTGGGAAATATGAAGAAGGCACAGAATTACTCTGCTGACACCAAGTAAAAGCCATTTGCTATGCTCCAGACTACAAAAGTGTCTACAGTCAAGTGCTTAGATGAGCTACAAAGCTCAAAAGAGCTCTCCTGAGTGAAAGAGCAGATTCAAGACTTCGGCCATGGTGTTTTTTGTTTGTTTGTTTGAACAGAAGTCCAGCCACTGTATTCTAAATTTTATGTCTGAAATAATATACCCCATTTTCTGTTACCTGAGCCACAAAATCCCCAAAGGACAGGCTTTAGATTACAATTGAAAAGAAAAAAGAAAAAAGAAAAAGAAAAAAGTACTGAAACAGCATTAGATGTAAAAAAACCCAAACACCCCAGCCTCAATTATCTTTCTATAGCAAGGAATTAATTAAAAAATATCACAAAAACCACTTTAACTTCTTCTAATTCAACTTCTTAATATATGTATATGCTATTTAATGAAAGAGGAAAAAAACATAGGTTTTCCATAGGTTTGGCAACTTGTTTTTAATACTAACATATCTGCAGATATCAAGGAAACTTTTGGCTTTCCTCCTCCCCAGATAAAAAAATAAAATAAAATTTCCTACTTTGAAGGAGTTTCATGATACAGAAACTCACAAAACTCTACCAAAGCATTGCAAAAAATGACAACTATCACTGAAATGCCATTCAGCCAAGGCTTCAACCTTTTATATTCTCATTGTCTTTGGTGATGCCAACAGTCACTTCTGATCACAAAGATTTCACCTCCCTCCTGTTACCAACAAACAGTCTCAGCTATTGGATCCCAAAGGTTTGTCTAATCCTTGGTTTAATGATGTCTAGGGTCCAACTTCTTAGTGCATGTAACATTTAGAAAAACCCCAAACCCTCTATTTTAAAGTCATTTTTGATACAGACTATCTTGCATGAATAGGCCTTAGTTTTGCTTAGAGAAGTTGGACAATGTAGTTTAAAAGGTACTGTAAAAAGAAATAAATCTCACACTTAGATCAGGTCATTATAATAAGCAACTGCAGAACACTAGCTCAAATCTCACACTCAGAACAACCCTTGACTCTTGTACTTGTGCATGGAAGTTCCATAAGGTTCTTCACTTCAGGCAGTGTTCCAGTCTCAAGTTATGCACCGCTACGATCTGCAGAAAGTGTAAATCATGAAGCATTTTCAAGGGTATTATGATTTAGTAGTGGAAACCTCACTGAAAGCTCCAAGTGAAAAATAAATCCATGCGCAATGCCACATTCAGAAGAGATCTTTACATTCTCATCATTGACTTGCTCCTTACTAAAAGCACTCAACAGCAACAAATCCAATTCAAATTCAAGCACAACTCGTTCCCTAAATGAAGGGCATTCATATCTTATGGGAAATGTAAAAATAAAATGAATGCAACTGAATGTTGCATCATAACATATGCCTTAGAGCAGCCTGAATTCCAGCTCCATCAAATTACTATAAACCTCAGTATTTTTAAAGAAATTGAATAGCTGTATCAGATTTTATCTTTGAGAATTTGATGCACTGTATTAATATAGGAACACAGGGAAAAAAAGTTTGTACTAACTGAAGCAAAAACACCTTAACAGCACTTCAGTGAAGTGCAAGCAGAAATTGAAGTACCTTGGAGAAAATTAATACATTTAAAGTTCTAGCTAAAATAAATAGTTCCTTTTCAAGTAAGTTTCTGAAAATTGAAAAGCAGTAAGGTTGCAAACACTGGAGGTGTAGATAAAACAAGTTCTGCACTCTCTGTTTTTAAATGAGAGCATGAACCCCTGCTAAGCATGCTTGCAAATGCTTTTAAAAATGCTTTAAAAAACACCAGCAGCTTTTTAGTACAACTGCATATTAAGAACCATAAACTGCTTATTTGAGTAATTCATATTTTTCCAGCTCTACTCTAACTGCACATAGCAATTCTTATCACATGACAGGAAAAAAATAAATCAAGCTTTACTGAATTTTCAGGGAGCATATCATTTCAGAGGGACAGAAGAACTATATTCTCTCTAAGGATACCAAGACTGCCAGCTAATGTTTTTTATACAAAACAGTAACAATTATTAATAAGAAGCTACTGAAACACAGTGTACATTGGTCTGAAGAACTATGACAGAGTAAGTTAGTGCCAATAACAGCAATAACCTTGGTTATGCTAGTGATTATTGGATTGTTTAGTTATATTCTACGTGGTAAGGTGAAGCAAGTCAGTCTCTGCGCTACTTTTGGTGTTTTGAGCTACATGGAATACAAACAACAATTCCTCTTCCACACTGTTTGTGGCTGAAAGATGAAAGTTTGGCTGAGAAATATTTTTTACCCCAAACCAGATGTTATGGTTTGGAAAGCTGACCAACTCTTGCATGGTCACCTGTACTTAGGTCATCTGCTCCTGCCAGCAATTTAGTCAGGATAGAATGCTTTTCTAATTACAAATGTGCAATTCACCTCAATACTAGAATTGAGAGCAAATTATATTGCAGCAGAGAAAACCATAGTATATGATTCTGTGAAAATATACCATAGTATATGATTCTGTGAAAATATCCAAGAAAATGTGCATGGTTCATTTTCTCTAATTTTACATCAAAACAAGAGCTGATACCTATGAGAAAAAAACAAAAACATCGCTACACATCTTACACAAACATCAATCTTGTGACTTTGGTAAACCTCCATTTCAGACTTGATGTGTGGGTCCCAGGTCAGAGCACCATGTTCAGCCTTGTTCAGGGGAACTGTTGTGTTCCCAGCGCTCCCAGGGTGCTGCTGCCTGAGCACCAGTCTGAAACATCAGAGCCTCCAGAGCCACCCCCAGATCTTCTCAGTGCTGCCTGTCTCTGGAATGAACCACACAAGTACAGTGCCTACAAGAAATGCTTGTGCATAACTTGCTAAGGATTGATAAGATGTAGACCAATGAGCCTGACCTACCCTTGCTCTCTGTGGGTAGGTAAGAATTTCTTCACAAAAGAAACAGTAACATATAAGTGAGAAGCAGTAAAAAGCACAGCAGATTGCAACAGAAAAGTTCAGTCTACGAAACTAGCAAAAAATATTTTAAAAATTGCAAGCATTATCATTAATTAATTTTGTGTAGAAATGTCTCCTCTACGATAGTCCAAAACAATCACATTTTTTTGGTACAATGGGTATCGCATTCATTTTTCCCCTTTTCTTCCAGTTAATCAGGTAATGTCAAAATATGAGACATATGTTATATTTAAGCATTTAAAATTTGTATATTATGCACAATTTAAGACATTATAAAATACCCAAGTTAATAGCCAGGAAAAGTTTGTTTTGCAGGACAAATTTCTTTCCCTTATAAGGGAATTAATTTTCCCTTCCCATTATAAGAATACGATGATACAGGAAAGTACTTCAAAGCTACTTAAAACTGCCTTTTATAAAAGCTGACCACAATCACAAAGTACAGGCTTATAAGTGGGTTACTACACACAAAAGTAGACAGACAGTTACAACATATATATAAAAAAACCCCCAAACCTCAAAATCCATGTATGCCCATCTTTCTTCCTTCTTTTTTTTTTTTTTTTTTAATTCCAATTTAAAATAACATCCATTCATCTAGAAAGACCTCTTGCTTCCTTAAGGAAAATCTCACAAATAGAAGATGCTTTGTCAGTCAAGATCATTGCATTGCTGACAACAAACACAGAAACAAGGCCAGAACTTAAGGGCAGGATTTCTTAGACATCACAGAAAAGGTGGAAGGAAGACACTTGTTCTTCAGCTACGTGGTTCATTAAAAGTCTTTCTAAACACCTGGGCCAGTGCATTAGGGGCACAGTACAACGAGCAGGGAAGGGACAAATATGGTCTGCAGCTGTAAAAGGAGTGTCTCCTTCCAATAGTGTCTCCCCCAAAAAGCTGGTCAAACTATACCAGTCTTCTTTGAGATAAAATGCACAGAGGGCAAGAACTTTAAATCCTTTTCCAAACAAACACACTTTCACGTGAAATTTGTTATTAAAATATCCTTTATGCTATTCAACAGCCTTCACGTGTTAGCTCAATTTAAATCTAAGTAAAATTCAGTATTTTATTCCTTTAGAAACTCTGGATGTAAAGGAATAAATACTAGATCATTTTTACTACAGCAACTAGCTTTCCAAAGCAATGTCAAATGACTTTTGTTTAAAATTAATTATTTAGAGAATGACACTATGAAGCTCAACGTAATTTCTAAGTATTGAGCATTAACAGATATCCACTACTATCTAAGGCTCCATCTTTGGAAGAAATGTTTCATTCTCACACTTATTGATAGACACTTATACTTAATTTTCTGTAAAAGAGTTTAAGTCCAAGGTCATGCTCTGCTCACCAACATACACACTGAGAATAAAACACAGGAAAAAAAATATTTTTTTATTTTCAGGTTTCCTGATGTTTAATTCTATATACAGTAGGTATAACACCTCACAGGGGCCCATACACCTAGAGGAGCTTTCTTCATGCTCCTCAAGTACCTGTAACCTGATGTGCTGATAATCCACTTCTACTTTCAGAACTGCCAAGTACAGATCAGTATCACATTGAACTACCTGACTTACAATCCTTCCTGTGTTTTCTTTATTTGTGGATGGCTCACACTGAAATATTACTCTTCTGACTGTCTGAAAATCCTACTGGTTTAAAAGATCTGCTTGCATTTACAGCTCAGCATGTTTATAAATTATTACAGCGCCTGTACCTAAAAATTTAATTATCAGAAAAAGGCATGCCACAGTCCAATTAATCGTGGGGCAGGAGATGTCCTCACTCAAAGAAGAGGTGCAGAGCATGCCTCGACACAGAGACAGAACAGTCAGCGTGGCCAAATAGGTCACTGATTCACTGTGGCCTTTCTCCTCGAGCTGTACCAGGCAGCAAATGAGAGGCTTTCTGGGAGCTCATCAGGAGCCTTATGCTACCACAGCCTGTCTTGGAAATATGCACTTTGTCCAAATCCAGGAACAGGGATAGCCTTTATCAATCAGGTAACACAAATCAAAATCATGGCAGCAGGTAAAGCTACAGAGCACTCTGTAATCAGACTCAGCAAGACGAGCACGTTACCTGCGCCTCTTTTGACAGCTCAGCACAATGAGCGCCAACATGAGAACGGAACTCACAAGTTCAGGAGCTGGAAATGGATTTTTCACTACAAATCCATTTCCCGCAGTCAAGAGTGGTTTAAACCTAAGGCCTCGAGGCCAGGACACAACAATACGTGATCCTACAAGTGATTTTAGCAATCCGTAGCAAACAGAGGAGCTCACCCACGACAAGAGGCCAAGTGGGCAATCAGGGCCTGTTGCTCCTTCTGCCCTGGCAGCTGAGTGCTTCCACACTGGGTCTCACCAGAGAAATACGACCACAGGGGGATAAAAGGGGATTTGACAGAGGCATCAGCACATATGTGAGAGTAACAGAAAGAGATATTTGGGGGCAACCCCATTCCATTAAGTGGAGTAAATATAATACTGGATACAGGGACAGATGGCATCCTCATATGGTTAGCAGAAAATTCCTTTTTTTTCCTTATATGGTTATTTTGGATGTACTGCAGAAAAGGGAAAAGTGGGGTATTTTCCTCATCACAACAAATTATAATGGAACAAAAGAATTTAATAACTGTACCAAATTTTCTGAGGAAGAAAAAGAGGAGATATTTCTATCAAAATAAAATAAAAAACAGAAGGGAAAAGGAGGAAAAATACAGTTCACTTTAAAAAGGCTTTTGAAAGAATCATGATTTGGCTAAGTTATGACAGACAGATACAATGCTGCACTGGAGGAATTTCTCACTGAGAGGTTTGTCAAGAATGGGAATGGGCTGCTGAGGGAAGTGGAGGAGTCACTTCTGGTACCCCCAGAGGTGTTCGAGAAACAAGTAGACATGGCTCTTGGTGCTGTGGTCTGGTTGATATGATGGTGTTTGCTCAGGCTGGACTCAGTCTTGGACACCTTTCCTCACACTAATGACTTTAAGCCTCTAGGAAATGAGATACAACCTTCAGAATATATCTTCAGCTGAGGCAAAAACTCCGGTGCAAAACAAGCAGCTGTGATGTCAAACAAACAAGAAATACCAATTAAATGGGAAGAGCTATATCAAGATAATATCAAAAGACTATGAGAAATGGGTTGGATATGCAACTGAGTAACACCAGACATCTCCAGTCAGTGGCCAAGATGGCCATTAAAGAACACTGCAGATGGACAGGCAAGTGGCCAGATAGAATTCAACTAATTTTCAGGAGTAGAGCACCTCAGAATTATATGTACAAGCCAGAACCGAAATAATTTTTCCAGGAGGAAAGAAGCAGACTTGAAGACCTTGACAGAAAGACAAGAAGCAGCTGGACAGAAGTAAAGTACAACTCTTTACTATAAATCAAACTGGGGGAGACATCACTGTTAGTGCTTTGTATAACCTGGCACTTAATCCCCCACTTGGCTATTACGTGACATCTCTTTCTGAGAGAAATGCTCAGCTGTTCCACACTGGCATTGCTGTCTCTAATGGAGTTACATAAGTTTACAGGGTTCAGCAATCCAGTTCCATACATTCATGCTCTCTGTTCTCTAACACGGCCATTTCTAAGCAATATATTTATTACCTGGGTGACTGAAACATTTAGTTTTGTTAGCTGCACATAAGCTTGTTTCCTGTGCCAAAGTGTAAAACAAGCTTGCAGAATAAGTCTAAAACTTAGAATTTTAGAGTTATTTTAGAATAACTCTAAAATAGGAGTTTAATAAAAGTTTCAATCTCATTATGACATCAAAAATATTTTCATGATTACAGGTTTCAATACAACACAAGAATTCGTTGAAGAAAGGCTGTTATGAAAGAAGGAAAAATTGTTTAGAAACAGTTTGAAAAGTTGGTCAGAATGGGAACAAATTCTAGCAGAAAACAGTTTAAATGTTTTGTAATGGCTCCTTGAAAATCAACCCTTATTTTTAAACTCAACCAATACCTGTAAATCAAGTTGAGTGGTACTAAACCTCAAACTTGCTTAACTGATAAGGAGAGCTCTACTATACAAATGTAATCAAAATACAACAGTTATTTACAATGCTTCTAAGACTACTTCAGCACTATGACTTAAAAAGTATCTGTTCATCCCAAATCATCGGCATTGTTTCAGAACTACATTACAGAGAAAATAGAGATGCCATATTTCTGTCTGCTTTAATCACCTACTAGCCATAGTAAGTTCATCCTTTCCTTTTCCAATTGCTGTATTTAGTATCATCAAATTACATCCTAACAGTCATTCAAGCCACAGTTCATGAAGCTGAGTTTTTTTCCCAGACAATGTCATTCAGAAATTTCTCTCACTCTATGTATTTTTAGGTGCAAAATATACTTTCTAATTCACCAATTATTCCTTTTCTTAACCAAAAGCAAAGTCATATTACTCCCTGAAAAAGCATCCACAGAAGAAAAACAGCCTTTTGCCGCAAAATATGAGAGACACTAAGGAAGTATTGTCTTCAGCAGGATCAAATGCCTTAAAGGATGACATTCACTGACACTGAAGTGATGAGAGCCTAAAAGGATGAACAGAAGCTGAAATTTTCTGCAAAGTACATTTCAATAAGAAAAACCATCACACTCAGATAATCTCAATTGGGAGTGAAAAAAAAAAACAACCATATAAAAGGGGTAGGATTAGTCAGATGATTCCATTTATTGTCCGAAAGCAAAGCTTAAGTTTTTCGATTTTGCTCTAAAATCAATTCTTTTTTTGAAAAGGCCACTGTAAGTAATGTCTAACCCAGTCATAAGAATTATATTGATATAAATTATAATGTAAGTCTCTCTTTTTTGTTAAACTGGGTTAAATTATCCTCCATACAATCACATCATTTGTACTTTCACATACTGTATTTTCGTCACAGAGAAACATTTAAGTCATGTAGTTATCTATACTACATAGAATAAGTCATAACATTCAAAATAATACAAATTCTAAAAAATTACTGTCCTGTTTCCTTCTAAATCTATTTTCTTGCTTTATCCTTCAAGCTAACTTTCATTATAGTTCAAGACTAAAAACTTGCTCTTAAATCTTAATCTATTTTACCTTTAAATCTAAGCCCTATTGGCTTTCACACGTGAAGTGTCATGTTTTTAAACACTTATTTTTCACTAGATGTTTATGATGAAAACATGTCAGGTCATTGCCTGGTTTTAGATTTTTCAATACATGGCTTAGAAACACACAGCTTTTTAATAACAAAGGGCATGCAAGCTGAGTTGTCCTGCTTTTTAGGAAAACAGAATTTTTGTAGAAGTACCCACTAATATTGGGAACTGGCTTTAAATATTTAGAATGAAAGGGATTTGTTTTTTCTTTTATTTGGCAAAGGGGGGAAGAAAGGAAAGCAGGGATGATAGAGACAGAACAACAACGGCAGAAATGTAAAGTAAAATGAAGCATCTCCATTTCAAAATCTGCTCTAGAGGATATCCAAAGCAATATTTCTGAGTGCCATCACCTGAAAATGTCACAACTACTTTTGGATAATTGTAAATGAAGTTGACACTAAAGAAAGATGATCTCTTTTCCTCTTAGTTTGCTTGTAAACCTGAAAGCAAGGCATAGTCAGCATTATTATCACTCATACATGCTATTCCTTCTTACTGAAGAGTCCTTGAGTGTTGAGCTGATGAAACCACTAGCAAAAGGTTTTTTTGTATTCAGTTTTCCCAATAAAACAGCAGTACTGTGTGACAAGCCAGAGAAAAGGTCTTCCCAGTTTCCTCTTCCCCACCAAAACAAAGCTCCTTTTTGCACTCTCTCTGCCTGCAAGTCTTCCTCTCAAAGCCTGATCTATTTTGAGTTTAATTTCCTCAAGAATTTCTGTAGACTCAATATTCTGTCTATATCTAGTGGTTCCTCACAGCAGATGAAACCATGCAGATAAGAATACACCACTCAGCCCCCAATGGATAAATGAAGAAATCTTCACCAGTGTTTTGAAAAGCAGACTGCAAAACAAATCCATTGTTTGCTCATAAATGATTTTCTACTTTCCAGACTAGTTTAAGAAAGGAAAGGCATGGAGCCTTCCAAGCAAGTACACAGTTATGCAGGAAAGAAATATTAGTAAAAACATATGCTGCAAGACTCCCAACACAGTATTTTTATCTACAGCATCTTTCCACTTTCTAGAAGGCATTAACTACAAATAACTTCTGGAAGTCTTAATGCTAAGTGCCAGGTTTCCAGATTAAATAAAGGAAATTCCAACCAGAATAATGGAAATTTTAATAATTGTAGAAGAACTTTCCCAGAAAGAAAGTACCTTGAAGAAATTTCCCTTCCTCTGGAAAAAAAAAAAAAATCTAGATTTTTAACCAAAAAAATGTTCATGCTAAGATTTATCACTAATTCCACTGTTTTAAAAAAAAATTAGACTATATAAGCAAAATCATAAAGTGAGCAGAAGGTGGCACAGTCACCAGTTAAGAGTCCAAGTTTATTTTCAAAGCCAGGCCCAAGATGAATACAGGACAAGTCTGTAGTGGCCTACTGGGATACTCTCCAGTAACCTACAGGTACCAATCATGCAATAGAAAAAAACTGTAATTCCTAGCTACATCTCACTATTTACACAATAATGAATATTAGTTTTGACATCTGACGCTCACAGATTTTGACACAGTAGCTATTATAGAAACACCATGTATACAGAATCACAGAAAGGCTGAGGTCAGAAGACCCACCTGGAGGTTACCTAGTCCAACCTAGACCCTGAGCAAAGCAGGGTCAGCTAGAACAGATTATGCTGGGCCTCACTCAGGTGGGTTTTGAATGTCTCCAAGGAAGACAACGACTCTACATATCTGGGCAGCCTGTGCCAGAATTTGATCATCCTCACAGTGGAAAAGAAAAAAAAAAAAAAAGGTGTTTTCTTATGTTTTTGTTTGTGCCTATCGCCTTATGTTTTCATGAGACACCACTAAGAATATGCCTGTTCAGTCCTCTTTACTCCTCACCATCTGGTGCACACACACATTCATAAGATCCCCCTGAGCCTTCCCTTCTCCAGGCTAAACAGTCACAGCTCTCAGCCTCTCCCAGTATGACAGATGGTCCAGTCCCCTCAACACAGCGGCCTTTTGCTGGACTTGCTCCAGTATGGCCACAAGTCTCTCCTACGGGGGAGCCTTAGAACCAGGCCCAGCACTCCAGGTGTGTTTCACCGGCACAGAGCAGAGGGGAGGGATCACTCCCTTGAACTGCAGTGACACTCATTCCAGCGCAGCCCAGCGCGCCACTGACCTTCTTTGCCAAAGGCACGCTGCTGGCCCGCGTTCAACTCGTGTCTGTCAGGAGCCCGGGGCCTTCAGTGCCCGGCTCGTTCCCGCCAGTCGAGTCTAAGCACGGCCTTGCTGCGCTGCCCCAGACAGGCCTTAGCACGAGGCTCCTGTCGGTGCGTTCCTCCAGCCTGTCCAGCTCTGAATAGCAGCACTCCCATCTGTTTTCAACCACCTTGTCCCACTTCTGTATTGGCTACGAGCCTGCTGGGTGTGCGCTCTGTCCCATCACCCAGGTCATCGCAAAGATGTTAAACAGATTGGCCCCAGGCACACTGGCAGTGACCAGCCCTCAGCTGGGCTTCACACAACTGACACAACCACAACACAAAGTCCAGAGGTTCAGCCAGCATTTAGGCTACTTGTCTAGCACGCACTTGGAGAAAACTCACAGCCATATGACAAAGAACAGTGGAGATGTAACCAATTTTAAATTTCCTTAAAAAACAGTCCTATCCAAAAAAAAAAAAAAACAACCAAACAAAAAAAAAGATTAAATACATTTTTTCTTGTAGTATCTCATTTATCTACTTAAAGTTTGTGAAGTTCCTTCCACCACAAATTCTCTAAATAATTCAATAAAAAGTGAAAAAAAAATTGTATACGTAAGAAGGAAGATTGTACCGTCTTCATCAGAGACCTACAAGAAAAGTGATGCTCTGATAAAAGCATAAAATCATATTGCCTTGTACTAAAGCATATCTTTTTTCTATTCATCCCATTAAATACAGGAGAAGTAGAATCCTGAACACTCAGTCCAACAGCTACACTTCTTATTATGGCTATCCAGTCGAATTCAAACTTCATCAGTGAGATAATCTTCTGGAAAGCTACCTTAGCAAATGTTCTTAAAAACTTGTCACACACAATTGCAATAAAGGCTTCTACTGTTGCTTCTGTTTAGCAGCTGGCATACAAGTAGCTTATTTTAAGAGTACTTTTATTGAAAATGATTTGCCACATTAGCCTCTTTTACAACACTTACTCTATTCCACGTAAAATGAGAGACATTAACTCCTATTCTTCAAGCAATTAATCATAAAGAATTCTGCAGGTAAGACTGTTCAGAATTTTTCACTTCCAACAAAAATTCCCCATACCTGATGGGTCAGTCAAATAAGAATCTTCATTAAGACTTCAAGTTTTGGCTGTGATTAGCTATCCTAACAAGAAAATCTGTGATAGCTAATATGATAAAAATGATTAAAGGAAGACCAAGAAGTCTTCTTTCTTCAGCACTATTACTTCCTTTTTTTGAAATTCAACAATTGAGAATACAGTGGCAATCTTAAATCATAACTATGAATCAAACAAGTGGATTTGCAAGAAAGAAAAAAAAAAATCCACTGAGCACTTGTGTGCAACTTCACATTAAATAATTAGCTCAAGGCCTCTGGTGGGCACAGGTCTGTATCACGTACCTGTCAGTTTATATATATTCAGTCTCTCATACAAACATGCTTAGTTCTGACTACTACTGCAAAAATCTTCCATTTTTTACACAAAAAAGAAAACAAAAAATAAGCTAAGTTGGTGGCATATTGCAAAATACAGTTAGTTAAGAGAAAAATTTAAGACTGACCTATGCAACTCATATACAAAGAACACACTGAGATATCATTCCAAGGCCCAGTTTAAGACTATTCTATGTACAACGCAGCTGTCAATACACCAGCTGTGATTCAATACAAAAAATTATAACTCATATCTTGAATTGTTAAGAAACACCACGGAACTATTTGGTTTTCAGACTTATACATTTAACAGTCAACAGCAAATTTGCTTAAGTTTTCCAATACTTTTTTGAAGTTGAATATCAAATCAGCTAGCAAATACCATTTAAACTTTGATTTGTTGGTGGGTTTTTAACATCATTTCTACATGCTAAGCACACTAAGCTGAAATATCTTCAGCTACTGATCCACCACTGCTCCCATTACAGAATCAGAAAAGGTTCTAATAAAGATGAAAGTTTTTGATATTTAGCTCTGTTCTGTTTCCAGCAGATCATGTCCCTAATTTTAATCTATACTTTCAGAGAATTTCCATTGCTTTCTACTTATAGTTTAAGGGTTAAAGAGACTGCATACAATACAGTTCCCAAAATAAAATTTCTTCCATGAAAGTGTAAAGTTTATTATGGTAAGTTCATTAAAAATGAACAAGCTTGATGCATAAAAACAGAGCTATGTACATTTTAGAAATGTCTCATTTTACAGACAAAAAGTTAAACACGTGCTTGTACTTGTCAGTTTTCATTAAGTTCTCAGTACATCACCTATATTTTGGGCAGTCTTCAATCACAGAATCAGATATAAAAGAACTAGAACTCAATGTAGAGTATCCAACTAATTCATTGTGTATCCCAATTCATTATTCACTCAACTGGAAACAACTATTTCCTTCTGTTACAGGCTCTCTTGGGATGTACTTGTAACCACAAATCAATACCCTTGTGCTGGGATAGGCATGGCAGTACCAACACCAAATCAAAATCCCTTTTCAGTTCTGGCAATCTCCATCAATCAGGTTATGCCAAAAAAACCCCATTACCAATCTTACATTACACAGTAGCTTCAGGCAATTTCCTAAGACAGTTAAATCTTGAGAAACATACAGCAGAAAAAAAAAATTAAAATAGAAAAGATTTAGTGACAGATGTACAAATTCCCCAATCTGCCTCCCTTTGAGAAAGAATCCCATTTACCCTCTAATCACCTATCTAGACTATAGCTGACACATCTGCTATATGACTAGACCTTAAATTGCTGCAAGGAAAACAGGATAGGCCAAGGGGCTACTCTCAAGTTGTGTTTGTCTCAGAGCTGCATTTCCTTTCAGATTTATTTCTTGAATATTTGCATATCTGATTTTAGCCTTTCAGGTATATAGATCCCTAGAGATCCTCATTTTACAAAATTATTCCACATGCAAACAAATGAATTTTCTCTCAGCAGAGTAATATTGAGAACTTCACAAAACAAGAAGTCGCAACACCTAAGTGGAGGAAAAGGGTGAAAATGGTATCCATCTTAGCAACCTGGATCACTGTTTTTGATTAATCACCAAAGTAAGGGGTTTTAGCAGGGTGTTGTTTCAAGAGGCAATTTCCTCTTATTTTGAGGACTTGCGAACCTAAGATACGTTCGGCAACATCCAGAAATAAAAGACGTATCTTTAGTGAATTTCACAACAGAAAATTGCAAGTTTCTTAAGACCCTCAAAAGCTAAAAATGCAGTTATTTCAGAACAGAATAAAACCAAAGAATTAATCCATTTTTTGATTTATATTCCGTAAGTCAGTTGTTGAAAATCAAACAAATTCCTCTTTCAGAGTCCTGACAAAATTAAGAAAATGCTGCTATTCATTCAAATATTATCAAACATTTCTTAATTTACTAACTGACAGAACTCAGAAAAATATCAGTGCCTGTTTGAATTTTCACTTTTGTCCTTTTTTTTATTCTGCCAGGTTTCTGGGAAGACACTACAAAACAGTACAGCACATACTTTCAGAGAAATAATTCACTGTGCTTACCTCCATGGTGTTCAGCAGAATCAATGTTATAGCTCACCACACCAACCACATAAAACATTTGGGAAATTGCAGTTACATAAGCTGGGCCTCTGGCGAGAACTTGCCAGTAGGGAAATGTACAGGTTTGCATAAACCAAGTCAAACTTGGCTGCTGTTGCCACCAGTGCCAGCGAGGATGAAACGTGGAGGCAGCCCCACACTCGGCACCACGGAGGGCTGGGGCTGCTGCTCGCCCCCACAGCCGAGGGGCAACACGGGTCAAGAGAAAAATTCAACACAGACCCAACACAGCCCACAGGAAAAGCGCCTGACAAGGCTCCTCTTCCCAAGAGGAGAGTCCCACAAGTCTCCCAAGTAAAGCACATACAGCATCATACTTCACTAAATATATATAGATTGTGCTCTTTGATAAAATTAGCTCTTGCAGGTAAACTTTAAACTACTATGAATTCTTTGACAAAGCAACTGGGTTTTTATGCTTCCAAGACCAGAGCATTTTCTTCATTTCTTTCTAAAGCTTTAAAAAATTCTCCCTTTTCTTATAAGAATTCCTTTTCTATATGTGAGAACAGATAAGGCTCAAGATAGTAGTGAATGCAGAGTTGAATATAGCCTGTGACTCAGGACTTTAATTTAGGGACCAGCTTGATCAAAATTTCATACAGGCTCATACAGAAGCTAGAGTTTATGATCAGTATGTAAATTTTTTTATATCCTAGAGTGAGAACGCATGTTACTTCTGTCTACAACTTTACCGAGCGAACAGCTTTTTGAAAGCAGGAAATTTAATTTCCCTCAGGACCAGGGAGCATAGATGCACAAGGGGAAAAAAAATAAAAAAGGACAAAAAACCAACCACAACAAAACCCCAATCCAAAACATTTTAAAATTTCCATTAGAGGAAAATAGTCTATTACACAAACAGCTTTGTCAAAGAAAACCCAAAACAAAACAAAAAACTCCAGCAACAAACAACATCCCTCACCCTCTCAACAATCTGCTATTTGAAATCTAGTTTATTCTAGAGTATCAACTCACAGCTATGGAAAAGAAGGCAAACCAACAGAGGCTAAACTTGCTTCAGGCTCTTCACTTGTTCAGAATATAACTCCTAAAGCAGTGTCTGCCCAAAGTGATGAGAATTACAATCTCATGCATCAGATATTTGGAGGCAAGACAGAAAATACCTAACACACCAAATTGCCACATATACTTTTTCAACCCACAGTGTGGACCACTCACAAGGTGTGAAACAGAGCATGGAAATAAAGGAAGACAAGAATCAGAGGAATAGAAAGAATAGCCACGGAATACTTCCAGGTCACCTCAAAGAATATGCAAACTGAGCTTTGTGTCGAAGTCCAGCCTCAGCACAAAAGCAAATGGGCATATGCTTTTAGAAGAAAAAAGGAGAGGGGCTGGGGAAAGGACTGGTTGCATTTTATATCATATAACTCTAAGTCAACACTATAATGTTAGACAATATATGGAAAGCTAGTGAATTACACAGACAAATTAATGGATCCAAAATTTCAAATAAATTTCTACCATTTTGTGTCACAACACAAAGTATTTTCTTCAATAAATGAAGAACATGTTGACAAGACAGGTTAATGTTGAGAAGAAAGACATACATAGATTTCCAAGGTGTTTTGCCTCTTTTTTTTAATATAAACATACAACTGATTACTTATTACAACCAGCAACAACAAACTATATTTTAAGTGTGAAACCTATACTTACAATTACACAAAGCAGCTAAATAAAAAAAAAAAAAAAA
>VXBQ01013858.1:112283-251757 GCA_013400175.1 Phainopepla nitens
GTTGCGAGGCAAGTTAGGGGCTGGCCTCTTCTCCAGGCAATTAGCGACAGGACGAGAGGATAGTCTTAAGCTGCTCCAGGGGAGGTTTAGGATGGACATTAGGAGAGATTCCTTCACAAAGAGGGTGATAGATGTTGGAATGGACTGCGCAGGGAGGTGGAGGAGTCACCGTCCCTGGAGGTGTTAAAGAAAAGACTGGATGTGGCACTGGTGCCGTGGTCAGGTTGACAAGGTGGTGTTCGCTCACGGGTTGGACCCGATGGTCTCCAAGGTCTGTTCACAAATGTCGGGGTGACCCGGCCGGTGAGTGGGGAGGCATCCAGCTGGGCCGGCCGGTCTCTCCTGGGTCACAGACACTGCTCCTGCAGCGCACGGCCGCGGGCAGCGCACGGATGGGCAGGGAACAAAGGTCCCCGCCAGAGGCGATTCACAGCTGGATTTAGCACGACCTTTATGCTGGGTTTTACTGCTCTCTTTTTCAGTTCCTATGCAGCTCCTGAGAACTGCCGCCCTCTTTAAGAATTTAACATCTCTTTGCTAGGCTCTGGCCTTGTGAGAATATATATATTAATGTGGTTGGACACTTCTGATTCCCAGATTAACAGCCTCTGCACTCTTCCTTTACAGAGTCCTTGGTGCTCTCTGTTGAGTAGTTTATCTTTTCACTGCTTTTTTTTCCTGGGCTAAAATCTCTTCGTTGCCCACATTCTTTGTAGGCCGGCAGAGGTATCGAAGAGGCAAACTACAAAAATACACAGCTAAGTTTGTGGTTCTCAGCAATGTTATGGAGGAAAGCATCACTTAGAATTAGCAAATCATAGAAGTAGGTGGAATAGTAAAGTGTAAGAAGAGATCCATATTACAGAGCAATGTGCCTCACTTGCTAATAGAGATGCATGCTTATGTTGTATGATAAATAACCAACTAAACCTGATCTGCCAGTGGAAACCTGAGGTCATGGAGTAAATGAGGTTCTTTGATGCATGAACTGGTCACTGTCCCAAAGGCACAATTAGATGTTGCTACTTCTGTACAGATTGATTGTGAGAGTATGAGAGATATACTTGCATTAAGTTCTGCTATTTCCATGCATCAACGCACTAGAAAGCTGTTCAAAAAGGTCAGAGGTTCTGGGAAAAGTCTCTTATAATGAAAGCAATAATTAATCCAATCTATTTCGGATAACAAGGAGACTAAGCAGTAATTTAATCCCAGTCTGAAGTAGCTGTGTTGCTTTAACTCAGAATTTGCATTGTCCAGGAAATTCTGACACTGATTTTTTTTTCTTTTTCTTTTTTTTTTTTTCTTTCTTTCTGAAGTGGCCCATTCTGGCAACAGAGAACAAAGGACAGATGGTGCCTACCCAGGCAGTGATTCATACAGATAAAATACAAGGGGAAGAAAGAATATTAGGAGCATCTGTTTCAAATCTGTGTCCATAGATTACATCCATGAATAGCACATACTGTTAATTCAGTTTTATCAAATTAAAAAATAATTCAGTGGCAGAAGAGGCTGTGATTTTTTCATGTCTAGGAAGGTCAAACTACTAATTAAAGCAGTAGACTGATTGTGGAGGCTTGGTTACAGGTAATAGTTGTGTCTGGCTGCATGTATTACATTAAGCAAACTTCTTAATTCTCATGTGAAAAGACACATTCTTTAATGAACCTAATAATGCCCCAATGTGAAGGAATGGCTGGCTCAATTTATTAGTGCTCCTAGAAATCTCAAGAGTTACAGAATATTTTAATTTTAATTTACACACTTTAAATATTTTGGATAGACTTATTTTTTAAATAATTTAGGGCAGTTTGGATTTCCTCTGAGACAAAAAGCCTTACTGCTTTATTTTCCAGTTTATTTTAAGAAACCACTTTTGCTGTGGTTCATATTGGCCCCAAATGATTGTTTTGAAGCATTTTGAAGTGACATATATGGCCATGCTTATATATGTTTGACAAAACAGTCAAATGCATTCAATTTTTGTCTTATTCTACGGAGATGCCAAATACTAAGTTTTATCTAGGTTATTTTAAATTTTAAAAAAAAAGTGATTAAATATTCTTTGTCAATATTTCATGTGCCATTTAGTAGTTAACTTATTCAGATTTTTTCAAGCTTCTCTTCACACATTTTATGCCTTTAGAGCTCAGATGGTGACTGCTAAGCTCTTTTCCTTTCAGGTCTGCACGGATAGGATAGAACCTGTTATCTTTAGGGTTGCTGATGAAAAGGAGCGTAATGCAGCAGTGCAGTCAGGATCCTAGTGGGCTTTTTCCTTGGTGGGATTTAATGTCTCATCAGCACAGTAGGATCTGTAGGTCTGAAGGCCTGCCAGGGCTGGGCTGAGGCCGTCCAGAGGCAGAGGAGGAGACGGCGCTCAGGGTTTGCTGAAGGGTGCACAGGCAGGGCTCCTGATGAGCATCATTGCTCCGAGAGCTGCACGGTGAAACCTTTGGTGTCTCTGTCCCCACGGGGTTACATAAGGCAGACACAGTTTGGGTCTATCCAGTGTCTGCACGGGATTGTGGACACTGTGCAGGAATGTGTATACAGAACATTTTTTAATGAATTTGAAAATATGGTCGGTGAATATGTGCCTTAAGATTGCATTTTTTTATACATTTGCTATGGATATATAGCAGCATGTGGGAAGGACTTTGTACTTTTGCTTTCTCTGATGTGAAATCAACAACACCGCCTGTGTGGAAATCTACCTGTGCCTTTTTTGTATCCTACTGCCTATCCATTTATCTGCATATTTGCAGTTCAAGTGTTCTGGTACGTGTGTAATGTTTTCTAAAATTATGAAATACCATCGCTGAGGCTTGCAAAACCAGGAAAAAATTTCATTTACACTCAGTCTGCTGGGAATATTATGGATTACAGATTTCTGTGTGCACTAACTCTCCTTTATTTACATCATCACAACTCTGACTAAGATAAATGTGTGCAATCACTGTATGCCTTATTTTCAAGCCATAGGCACAAAACTCCCTCTCTGATTCTTTATAGACAGAAAGTGTTACAAGGGCTAAGCTTGCTTTGTGATAATGTCTTTTGACAACTCTGAAGATGTCAGGAAGTCGGCAGCTTTTTCTGAAGGGACAGTTAACGAGAAATCTGACCTACTGGTCTTTGCAGGTTTGTGCTATTTAATTTGTAAGCCTGCAGCTACAATTCTAACAGAATTTTCACTATTTTTTTGCACATGTGTGTGAACAAAGTAACCAAACACTTAAAAATACTACATGTAGGAACTAGTTACTTAAAATACTGAGATTCTTAAAAAACCCTCTTTATTTCTACCAGAATTCTAACTAATAATTTATTACATACATACCTTCAGTTTATATGCAGGTTTAATTATTTTCATAACGTAAGAATGCACCATTTAAAAGAATAGTATAAAATATTCAAAATAACAACACAGCTTTAACGTGTCTGTTATTCCTGCTTTAATTTTCTGATCCAAACAAACCTGGTGGAATATAATAACTGAATAAGCCCATGGTGTCCTACTTTATCATAAAGACCTCATTGCTAAGGCTGAGGTTAATCTAGGATGCTGAGGTTTCTGTGTAAGAAATCATGCAAAACCATTTTGTTTTGAAAGTGTACAAGTAACAAAAGCTTCTTCTGTTAGCTATAGATAATAATATACAGAGGCATATTTCCACATCCATGAAGGATCAGGGTACCCAAAATTGTCTCGCTATGGTTGCACATATAATCATGAAGAATATGGGGGGGGAAGAGAAGAACCAAACAAAAACAAAAATTAAGTGTTCTAATAGCTTTGAAATAATCTCATGATGTTTTAATTTGTGGGTTGGCAAGACTGTGATTTATGGAAGGTGAACAATCAGATCAGTGTTTCAGGACATTCCATCTGAGTAGTTTGGTCATTACCCTCTTGCTTCTGTGTATGCCAGTAAGATTTCAGGCAATATGACCCAGTGGCACAGGGTGACAGACACAGGTTTATGACTCTACCTGGTAGACCTTTGGTTTTACATCTTTTTAGTTTTATAATTTTATGGTTCTACACTGACTTGGCCTTCAAAGTTTGGAAGACTCGACCCCTGCAAATCTTGAACTAATATGTACATAAAACCTGGCATAAATTGAATTTTTCAAATAAGGAAGCAGAGAATGGTGAACACATATCTGATACAGATAGACTTGATGTCTTTATTATGTCCTTTTGCCCAACTAGGAAACTGTTAGTGTGAGGATAATAATTTAGGTCACCAGATCCTAAAAGGAATCATACCATCTCAAGCATGTGTTTAAACTGGAACTACTGTCATGATGAAGGAGAGAATATTTTTGCCTGCAACTTGTGAACAAGCATATTTCAAAGATTGAGTTTTTTTGCTGATTGTTTGGAAAAAAAATCCCAGATACTGTAAAGATATGCACTGGCACACAGAAAGGTTCCCATGAGTAACTATCTTCAGATATTTCTCTTTCTTTAAATCCACTTGTACCTTGTCTTGCACAATATTTTTATCCTCACATGGAGGATATATCCTCACGTGCAGTTGGAGGCATATGGGTTTTTATTAGAAAAATTAACAATAATCTACTATTTTACATCAATTGGTTTTAATCAGTAAAGACATTTATATTATTTTAATTTGAAGCACAAAAGAGTATTTAAGGATGGAAAAGTTGAAGATCAATAGGAAAAGTGCAAGGCTCTTTCTTCTCATGTAGCTCTCTTTCAATACTTCACTCATAAGTTGTCAGTTTTTTACGCTTCTACCCACATTTTTTTCAGCAAAGTTTTATTTTAAAGAAAATAAAAATTACAGAGAAAACACAGATCTGTTTTACAGACAAAGAAAAAAAAACCCCCAAAAACCCAAAGCAGCAGCAGAAGAAGGAACAAAGCTAATGCTTTGGGAAAAATATCTCACTTTTACACCTGACTGTCCTTTAGAGAGAGAAGTCACACAAAGGAAGTGTTGGTTGAATCCCTCAATGCTTTTCTAGAAATTGCTGAGATACAGCTGGGGAAAAGATGCTTCAAGAGTGTACCTAGTGTAAAATATTTTTTCTCTCGTTTCAGAAAAGATCTCATACATTTGTGTTCTCTTAGCTGCACAGATGGGAAAGACTGGATGAATCCTCAGTTAAGTATGGATACTACTTTCTTAGTAGTAGTTTCTTAGTTCTCATAACTCTTAGTAGTTTCTGTTAGTTCTCATAACTTTTTCTTTGTCAAGTACTATTTCAGTCTGGTCCCCTTCTAGTTTATCAGGACACGAAAGCTTTTGCCAACATCAAGAAAGCAGCCACACACATAAAAAAACAGCTCTCTTGCTTTTCCCATGAAAACAGAGAACTAAACCTATCAGTGCTCACCACTGGACAGAAAAGTAATAAGATAACTGGTCATTACAAAGCCAGAAAATTCTTGTAAATGCCAATAGCAGCTGTACAGAATATTTTGTACCATCCATCTGCACCAAGATGCAGCATTGAACCCTATGGAACCTCTCGGTAACAGGCTTTTAGTAATGAGTCACTTCATTTCCAGCTTAGAGACAGTATTTTGGATGACAAAATATACTTTTTGAAGTAAGCCTTCTGACTCTATATAATGTTTCATTTTGCCTTTTCACAAGGTTTTTGAGTTTGTTTTTTTTTTAATACCTGGTGCACATTTGGTTTAGGTTGTCAATGACAGTCCTTGTAGTCTCTCATGTCACCTGCAAAGATTCAACATAAGCTACTGCTTCAATCTTCTTCTTAACAAGTTTTGTCATTTTATGTTGTTCTCCTTTTTTAACTTTTGGATATTTTTCAGTTATTAAAAATTAGACCTAAAACTGGGAAGCTGGAAGTTCAGCCAAAGGAAAGTACATCAGAGGAATGGTAGATGGACAGGAGGAAAGGAACAGAAGGTTCTTGTTGTCTAAGTTTGGGCCCTCTGGGGCAGGGTTGGCCTTTATGGCAAAGAATGAGAGGCCAAAGAACATGGCCTCAAATCAGTCCTGCCCAGCAGGACTCTCACAGTGAATTTAGCAGGCATTAAAAGAACTACCATCCTTTTCTGCACAACTTGAGTAAATTAATCTGGTTGATTTCACTCCCTGAAATACTTCAAACCAAATCCTGACTTTAATGTTTCAATTTAATTTTTATAGATTAATATTACAAATAAATTTAGGGGTGCAGAGAAAGCTTCATTTAATTTCTCTGTTAAAACTCAAGTTGTAGGCACATTTCTGCACATGAAAATGCAAATTTATCAACATATGTTAAATCTAGCATACTTTCTATTATGTGGAATTATCTACTGCAGAGGAGATGTCCAGTCTTGCATTCCATATTGGAATATAAATCTAATCATCTGCCTAAGACAGTTTTATTCAAGTAGGTTAGAAAGCGTTTTTGGTTTTGCTCATGGACAAAATAGCAGATAGAACAAAATTTGATATATTAAGTAAAGTTGAATTTGAAAGTTTAATCATAGACTGTTAGTCTTTTACATTCTTATGCTCCTCTGATAATAACTCATTAAGGAGACTGTTCAGATTAGAAAATGAATACATTTCACTTAATTCAATTAATACAGTCATATTAATCTTTGTTATAATGAAAGCATTCCTATTGAAAGGAGCAGTGACCTTTAGTAGACTATTGGAGTTTCTCCCAGGGATGCATTAACAAACCTTACTAACTTCTGTAATGTTCCTCTAAGGATTTAATTAAATGGAAGGAAGTGCCATGAGTAAGCTGTCTTGTTTCTGATGCAAGTGCTACAGTGAGCTCAGAAAGGAGACAAATACCAGGAAATCAGCATGGCCTTTTAGTAGCAACTGGTGAAGATTACTTTGGTATATTAATGTGACTTGCTCAGCTCAATCCTGACAGTCCTTTAATATGCAGGATTTGTTGTACAGAAATGTAATGCATAAATTCTCTTTTTGGAGGAAAAGCTGCTTTACAGGTTAAAATATAAAAATCATTCTGACCAGTAAAAATATTATTCAGATTAGAAATAGTGATAAAAAAATCCTACACAACTGTGATTGAGAATAAGACACTGATCTTCCTGGGAAAATTTGGCTGGCTTATGTTTGTTTGATTTTGGCATCATTATTGCCAGTTGGTGTTTATTACATCTATTGTGCATTTTGAGGAAAAAATCCTCAGTAGGAAAAAGCAATTAGAGAGACTGTCCCCAGTTGCTGAATCATGCTGCTCTCAGCACCTTGATCTAACATCTCATATGTGTCCATGGTGCTGGATGTGACCCAGAAAAGTGCATTTCCAACCCAGAGAGCCAATGGTATCCTGGGCTGCATCCAAAGCAGTGTGGCCAGCAAAGATGATCACGGGGATGGAGCACCTCTCCTACGAGGAGGGGCTGAGAGAATTGGGTTTGTTCAGCCTGGAGAAGAGGTGGCATAGGGGTGGCCTAACTGTGACCTTCCAGTACCTAAAGGGAGCCTAAAAGAAAAATGAGAGAGACTTTATACAAGGGCATGTAGTGACAGACAAGAGGGAATGGCTCCAAATTGACAGTAGGTTTAGATGAGATGTCAGGAAGAAATTCTTTACTGTGTGGGTGGTGAGGCACTTGAAACTGGCTGTCCTGAGAAGCTGTGGATGCCCCTCCCCGAAAGTGTTCAAGACCAGGTTGGATGGGGCTCTGAGCAGCCTGATTTAGTGGAAAGTGTCCCTGCCAATGGCAGGAGGGTTGGAACTAGGTGATCTTTAAGGTCTTTTTCAACCCAGGCCATTCTATGATTCTGTGTTTACAGGAGCACAGGTACAGAGTGAAGCAGGGCAAGGATTTAGTTCATTACTTTTTATGCTGCCATTCATATTGTCCCATACATATACTCATTCAAATTTTAGGATGCAAATAAAATTCATGGGGTCTTGCAACAGGTATATTGGTGAAATGTAGATTTCTTTTTCTTGAGGTCATCAGAGGAAGGTTGGATGGGACAGCTGAAAGCCACGCTGAGTGGCATAGTTTAACTACAGTGCATGGAAAGGCACCAAAAGCACCAGGACTGCTCAGGTTTTCCTTTTCCCTCAGTACCAATGGGATCACTTGGAAGCAGCCACAGAAATGCTCCAGTAGGAAAGTTCAAACAGATGGCTGGTGTAGCTCTGATCCTGCCCTCAGGGTCATTCTGCAGAGCAACAGAGACAACATTTGTCATCTGTATTCCTCACTATGGAAATGGAGATTGGTTGCTTGAAGGGTTTTACTTTGAATGTGGCTAATTAATCTCCAACCTTGGTTCAGGATTTTCCACATACTTATCTCTGGTCTATTCCCTGACACATATGAATTCAAATTGCTGTATCTTGCCAATGTATTTTGGGGGATTTGAGCATACAGATTTAGAAACTAGAAAGGATTTTGGTTATGCTTCAAGAAGGAAGAAAAATAGACTGGCATATTTCCAGAAAATTGACAGTTGTGCTAAAATAGTGTTGAAGCCCCAAAAGCTGTGCACGTGTCAATATTCAAGTAAAAAGGCTTTTGTAAAGGTTTTGTTACCCTCAAATAGGCAAAGGCTCCTTTTGAAATTAAATCTATCGAAAACTGCAACATTTTATTTGCATATGCACATTGCTGACTGAAAGTCCCATTTCATAGAAGTGTTGCCTAGAAATTGTGGTTGAGGATAAAGAAGAGTACTTACAGATTATTACTGTTCTTCAAGTGAGCTGACAAAATCAAGAGGCATAGCTCTTGATTGTAGTGTAGTCTAATGAAACTGATGCAGCAACTAAAACCATCAGGGGTAGAGGGGAAGAGAGCAAAGTTATCTGCCCCAAATCAGATAAGATGCAATTATTCTAGGTGCCCATGCTTATTATAATCTGGTGACTGTTCCATTATTATTCACAGTGGTGGTGATTTGAGACCTGCTTGCCAGACATCCAGATTGGAACTGAAGGGTGAAGAATTGTCATGTGTCTGGATTAAAGTGCAGCAGGCCTGAAAATGTCCCATTATGCTCTAATTCAAATCAGCAGCAACACAGCTTGCATTCAGCAGAATGTAGGGTTCCCAGTTCTTAACAGGGAACCAAACTTCCTCAATAATTCTTTAAACTTGGGAAGAGATCAGGATTAGTGTTGCATATGCTTGGTTCTGTAAGAGATTTATTTGGAGAAAGGGCTTCCCTTTAAAGCAAAAATATGTTCTACCCCAAATCAGCATAAACTTGTGTTTCAGTATATCATGCATATACATTTCATAAAGTGTGTCATATCCGGTTTGGTGCATAATCAAGCTAGTTTATAAACACCAAAATGTTAGTATTTTTGATTATTATGGGAAAAGGTTGTAAATTTATTGAAAAATGTTCTTAGGAATAAAAGGTACAGATAATTTCCATGACAGAATAGTACTTAAATTTACAAACTATTGCTTATGAAGTTTAAGAACAGAAAAACCAAATAAGAACTATATTTTTCCTCACAAAGCATATAAACTGCTCATGAGGTTCTTTTGAAATTTATAAACACTGGGGCAAAATTTTAAAGGTTATTTATCACTGATAGTGTTTTTTACCATCATTATTCGTTTTTACTTTATTTCTTTATTACAAATGCCCCTAATTATGATAATAAAATCTAATTTACTTCCTTGTAAACATATCCTGTTAGATATTAAGAAAATAATTCTGAAATAATTATTACAACTCTTTGTATGCTGAGCTAGTTACAACAGTTTATCAATTTTTACATAAATCCATGTTTTGAACATTAAAAGTTTCACGATTTGTAGGACTAGAACTACATAAAGCTAAATAAATATTTACAACACTTAGAAAGGAAAGTCATAAAACAAAGCATTTGAATATCAAGTGTTATTCCACCAAGAATTTTTTCGTCAAAGAGTGTGATGGAGCAATGTGCTGTCTCTGAAGTAAAAAAACCTGAAGGGCAGGGAAAGGAATTCACTTCAAGTCTTTGTCCACTTAGACTGAGCTTGGTGATTAGAGCCTCAATCCAGCAGGTGCATTCTTGGCTTTGAATATTCAAGCCTGGTCTTTTAGATCAGCTTTCCCATGATCAGTCTTGCCACACACTACCAGCCAAATACAGAAACACATTTCTATGAGGAATTTTTGCTATCTAGTATTTTGAGCCTACCTTAACCATCAGATAATTTTGGAAAAGAAATTGGTCAGAGCAATAAAATTAAATCGTTTAGGAGCCCACTTTCCAGCTGATCTTTAGTCAAACAGTTTGTCAACACTTCACAGGAGGATAAAATTTTTTCGATTTTTTTTAATCAGGAGTATTATTTCTCCACATGGCATTCTCAAACATCATTCAGGTATTCATAGGGCTTAATATTAGTCCAAAGTTACTTGGTTTTGTTTTCTTTTCTTGTCAAGCTTATCAGAACCAGCTAATTATTTGAGACTGAAAATCCAAAAAGCAATAAACTTTCTAGGCAAAATAGCACCTTAATCTTTTGGAATCTAAAAATCTGTTAGCCTTTGAAACATAGTATTCAAAACAAACTTTGAAGAAAATACAGTAATTCTAATATTTATGAAAAGTCCAGTTAACTTTAAAACATTTCTTCTAAAGTACTTTAGGAAGTATACCTGTGTAATTTCTAGTGCCAGGTTTCTGCATAGTTAGTTGAGGACAACCTTTCATTTTCTAAAACCAGAGCAGTGTTTTAAAGATCTCCCGTAGTTAATAAACCCCATGTCCATGGAGAACTCTGTCTTCCTATGAGTTGTGCAGCTGGTTTCTGCACTGGTTGCCACAGAAACTTTTTGATGCTGGACTACACTTAACTACTTATTGACTACCTACTATTTTGGGAAATTTCCTGGGGAAAGAGGCTATATGCTAGTTCCACACTTTTATATTCTAAATCTTATCAGCCCTCATCTTAGATCTTGAACACTTTGTTCATTTCAGGGTAAAATAATTTGCCTTTCTGAACCCTTTTTTTCTAAGCCAGAGCTTCTGCTGCAGCACAAATGGGTCCATCACAGTTGCAAGCAGCTCTCAATTTGGCGTTCACCCAAAACAGAGTGCAAGGCCAAGTAGATCTTGAGAAGTAAGTGCCTGATTCTACCCCATGTAGCTGTCATACAGTGTGTTCTCTGGAGAGATGTCAAACTTGCCAGAGCAGGAATTGTAATAAAAATAGGCTCAGATCATGTCCTGCAGATACAATGGAAAAAGCCTTGATAGTAAAAGATAAATCTCTATAATATACTAGTGTTAAGGAACAGCTTCAGGGTCACATGTAACCCATATATGTAAGGGGGAAGAATACTAACTTGTGCTTGCCAGGTGGAACTAACTAACTAAGTTGCTAGGTGGAAAGCCACTCTAATGAAGCAGTGATTTCTATTATTGCTCATAACTATGCTATTTAAATTCACAGATAAATGCAGGCTTCCAGTTTAAATTATACCCTACTTGACATGCACAAAAATATGATACTTGTGCTCTAAAATAAAATTCTTGGAGTAAAAGACTGTGGCACAATTCTTACTCTATTTTTGAGAAATCAGAACATCTATGTCTAGTAAAAGATGTAAGTGATATTTAGAGAAAGAGTACAGAGACTTTGTTTTCTCTATAGAGATATGCAAAGTATGAAAACTATTAGAAAATCTATACACAACTGTTTTTTTCATTAAAAGAGTATTTTTCTTCATGCAAGAAATTAATATTTATTTGATAATAATACATAATTCAGCTGCTACACTCTCAGCTAACATCACTTAGGGATAAAAGTGTCTGATCCAGAAATACTGCCCACTGCTCAAACTCACTTTTCATCACAAACCAGTTCTTTCAGAATTATCAGTCAGCCTTACATGATGATCGTGCTCTTCTCTTTGTGTTTGGTTTGTAAATTGCCTTCCATTTATTTTCCTTTTCAATCATGAAGAATTAAAGAAACTATATTACTGCCTATTTTTGATTCTAGTCCTCAATTACTTTAGCTAGTCCATAAATATTTAGTTAAATTGATTGGATATTTCTTGTTGGTTTTTGTAAATAGTTTGGTGCCAACAGCTGAGAGTCCAGATTAGTGTGCAGGTTCATGCCCTGAAAAAGAAAAATTTGTTTGACTGAGAATACATTGTGGTATTTACTTCCATGCTAGACTTCTCCTTGGAGAAAGAAAAATATCATTTCAAATTGCATCTTAGAGAACTTGCTCAGCATTGCCAGATAGTAGGATTTAAGAATAATAAAAAAAAAATCAATGAACAGACACTAAAAATAATATTAAGATGCTTATTTCAATTGCTTTTCTTATGAAAATATGTGAGACTTTCTAAATATTATGCCATCAGTAGTCTACCAATAGATTAAATTATAAACTGTATTAAATGCATTTCTTTTTCATTAAGGTTTACAGATGATTATACCTTTATACCTGTATATAAATAAAAATTCACTTCTATGCATATATCTTAGAATTTCTATACTGTGCTAGGTAGCCCACTTCTTCTTCATCATTATCAGGTACCCATGCTAAGGAAACATATGCCATGCCAAACACCAAGTAATTTTAAAATCATTTTATAATAAATCACTTGAAATATTTGATGGAATATGCCATTGAAAACATGTTCTTCTCTCGCACCATTTTTATAAAAGTAGAAGAGGGAGGAGAAAGCTATATGCAAAAAAAGATGCATTTTTACTCAGGAGAGACTAGTTTTGCAGCTCCAAGTATTTCCATATTTGAGAAACTCAGTGTGAAAAATGGAATGAGTTTGACATGACTGATAGAAAAATACAAACCTCTATTTGAATTCCTGCAGCTTCTGCATTTTATTCCTCCTCAGTTCTGAAGTTGCCTTCACCAGATACTAGTCCTGGACTAGGGGAATAAACCAAACATAATTTAATCCTAGGAAAGGACCACAATAAACTACCAGCACTGTGTTTGATCGAGAGATGATACACAATACTACTGAGAAACCTCTTTAACTGACATCCAGCACTTCAAAGAGTCAGTCATTCTAATAGTATAGATCTAATTTAGAATATAGATGACACAGTTATTTTTTGGTTTGGCATAATATCAGAGCATCTAGTGAGACTGAACATCCTTCTTTTTCAAAGGCAGTTTCAGATCTCCAACCTGTATCACCTAGAGGAAACTGTTTTTACAATGCTCTTACAAGTTCTTACTGATACCAGTTTTATGTTATGATCCCAAGACAAGTGTACAGAACATAATACTAATTATGAGTAATTACATAATACTGATGTAATCAAGATTTGACATCCTAACAAGTGAAAAATCCATCCTAATAATTTTACATTACTTGTCCACCAAGTATTGCTTCCTCACTGTTATGTAATGAAGCAAAGATTTTTCTCTTTCCTTGGACCCTTTCCAATTAGTTGTGATATTTTCTGTACTCCCCAAACCCTTCAAGTAGGAAGAGTGCCTCTGTACAGCAATGCCTTTGGACTGCAGGATGTTACTTTTCAGTCTTGCATACATTTATTAAAAAAAAACAAACCACAGTGGTAACAAACCTGTCATCTGCAATTTCTTTCTAAGATATTCCTTTCATTATTATTTCCTTTCATTTTTCTCCTCTGCGGCATTTCTACTTTGGTGCCTCTGTCCCCACTTGAAAACTAATATATTCTCACACAAAAATTACAAATTTAAACTTAAAAATCATAGATGTAAAGAAATGCACAGAAAGTTATATTCCAAATCATTTGAGAAATTATGCTTGTAATATTTTCTGGTAAAATGACTCCTCAAAAAGCAGGTTTATATATCATAGAAACAATTGATATGTGTCTGTGTTAATCTATTTTAACATGACTTATTTCTCCATAGTTCTAAGGCAATAGATGTGTGTAAGAAGGAAAGGAATTTCATGCATTGTTATATTCAAAACTAATTTCATGCATTCTGCTTCTCCGTGCTACTTGCAAGGAAAAGACAGGGTTACACATGGAAAGCCAGGTGTTAGAGCAAACCATTTTTTACTGATGACAATTCCATTCTCTGATAGCTCTCAAAATGTCTTGTGGAATCTTAATATTAGACATGAAGCCAATAGACCACATCAGCTAAAAACCTCTTTATTAAAAACCAAAAGACAATTTACTTCAAGTATTTTTTGGCTAAGTAGTTACAACACCAAGTATTCATACCCAGACAGGTTTGTAATTGTAAGAATTGCTAGAGTAATTCAGGTTAGGAGGAACCTTAGGGGGCTCTGGACCAACCTTCTGCCTTAAACAGGCTCAGCTGTGAGGCCAGGCTGTGTCTGGTTAGGGCTGGAAAACCTCCAGTGGTGGAGGCAGCCCAGCTTCCCCCGGCAGCCTGCTGCTTCTCGGCCTGACTGCCCTCATGGAGAAAGCTTTTCCTTACATGCAGTTTGAACCTCTCTTGTTTCCATCTATGCCACTGTCAAAAATCCTTCTGCTATGCACCATTACAAGGCTCCACCTTCTTGTAACTCCCTTGTAGGTATCAGCACATTGCTGTTGGATCCCCCCCAAGCCCTCTCTTCTCCGGGCTGAACGCGCTCCAACAATGCATTTGCAAATCCATTCTGACTAGCTTCAAAAGAAAGCATTAGGAATAGGCACCAGCTTGCATTATTTATGGTTCTGGTTTTGGTTTTATTTGAGGGTTGTCTGACATGTCCCTCCCTCTGGTTCCTTGTTTTTGCTAGGACTGGTTGAACTGTACTTTTGGCACATGGCAATTGGGTTAACCAGCATTGTATCCTGCTGCAGCATTTATCCTGCAACCTTTAGCACATCTCATACTAGCTGACTCATCATCCTAAGTGATAAGCATTCCCTCTTCCTAGCAAAGGACAATATCCAAAACAACACATGATAGTCCTAAAATAATAAAATCAATGAAATAATATTTTTACAAAACACAGCTATTGTCTGTGACTTTGCTTCTCTTAATTTAAAAACTGAAGTAATTCCATCACCAGGGTTTGAGGAATAAGAGGAGAAGGAGAGAAAAAAATCAAAAGATGGATTGTTTTTAATTGTATAAAATCTCAGTGAAATTTTTTTTTCCTTTGATTCAGTCTGTGTGGGAGGTGGAAAAATGATGGGAAGAGTTCTTTCTCAGACGGATATCCTGTATAATACAGAAAAATATACAAACAAAAGAATTGCTTCCATCCCAGATGTGCAGGATGATACCAAAGTGGAGCCTGATAAGGACGGCAAAAAAGCTTTAAATAAAGTCATCATATAAGGTGCAAGATGCCACTTTCTGTAGAGCTGTTGCTTCATAGCCCTGTATAATATTTGCTAGACAGCCCAGAATCCACAGCATTAAATTAGGGCTCTAAAGTAAGGTTACCAAAATAAAAGCTTTCTCATCAAGAAAATACTGTCATAAACAATCCTTCACAAAAGAGGGACTGGGAGAGTCACCTGCTCTCTCTCTTGGCGACAGAAAAGTGCAGGACAAAACTAATCATGTTTTTCTAACATATTAAATACTGTACTGGTGCACTACAAAACCGGTTACAACTTGATGTAAACTTTCTCCTTTATTTCTGTAAGGTTTTAGCAGAGGAAATTGATAATAGAAATATCAACATAAAGTAGCTGAGATCTCTCTGGTAACTTTGGCTGAGACACCCTGTCAGCCTCATGTTCCTAATTCCCACACAAGCAAGAATTAATTCATTCTGGAATGTGAAGAACTGTTGTTGATTAACAAAGTATCCACTGCAAACACTTGCAGTGATAAAAGCCCGTCTAGTTTTTTTCAAGGTAGTATTACGATATTTTTAAAAAGTACTTGTGTCATTTGGTTGTCTCTTCCTGCTAAAAAACTTCTTATTTACCACTTTCAAAATTCAGTCTTTCTTCTGACTTGTCAGAGGATTTTTACTGCTGCTCTGTGGTGAATATATAGGATGAAACTAGGTCACTTCAGTAACCTGGGGCTGTCTTTGCTCTGTCTCAGTGAACACTGTTGGTCCATGGTGAATGAATTATTTCTTTCCTTGACTGACAAGAGAAGAAATTATTTTAGGAAATTTTATGCCCATTTTAGACTGGTTATATATTAATATGTAGACCACTAAGGCTTTGAAGACCAGAGCTGAATACAGTGGGCATTGCTCAGTAAAGACTACCTGGGTGAGCCCCAGAAAGGTCAATCTTTCTTCTACGTTTGCATAATTTTTATGTGAGCTAAAGTAGACAGATCTTGAGCCCAGGTACCACAGAGGTGGAGACAGCACTTGGGTTCATCTCTCCTGACAACGAGTAGCGATACTACAGCCATCATAAAGGCAAAAGGAAGCAAATAGAATAAATTTCTAGCCACAATGAGCTCTTTGCCCGTGACACTCATGAATGGTATTTTAAATTCTGCGTGGAAGAAATAATGGCACACTGTGTTACAGAACTGACTTCATTTAGAAAGCAATTATATTGTGTTCCCACAGGACTTCAGCGTCAGACTGTAGCCAAAGCCAACAGTTTAGGAAACAGCCTAATGTGAAACACATATCAATGACAGTGACTGCTATGAGCAAAAGCAGCCTTTTGCTATTCCTGACATTGGTTTCTTTCATGAAGTCCCACATTAGGGTTTCAGTCCTTGTTTTCAAAGCGCTTACATTCATAAGATGCTAGTGAATATGAAGGTTCTCAGCCAGTCTTAAAATAAAACATTGAGAGGGACTTTTTTTAGCACCGCAGCAAAATGTTAGTGCTCCCTCCAGCCTCCCATGGAAGGCCCATGCTGGAGCAGGCTCCTGACAGGGACTTGCAGAGCTGTGGAGAGAGGAGCCCATGTTGGACCAGGTTTCCTGATTAGGACTTGTGTCCCCACAGAGGGCCCACACTGGAGCAGCCTGTCCTTGAAGGACTGCACCCTGTGGAAGAGTGACCCATGTCACAGCAGTTTGTGGAGGACTGTGCCTGTGGGATGGACTCACACTGGAGAAATTCATGGAGAACTGTCTCCTGTGGGAGGAGACCCATGGGGAGGGGCAGGGGAAGGATTCCTCACCCTGAGCAGTGGGAGTAACCATGTGTGATTGAGCTGAGCATAACCCCTATTCCCTTTCTCCCTGCGCCATTGGCAGCAGGAGTGGTAGAGCTGGGAAGGAGGGAGGGGTGGGGAGATGTATTTTTAAGCTCCTATTTTACTTCTCATTATCCTGCTCTGATTTTGTCAGTAATACATTCACTCCATATCTCTAATTCAAGTCTGTTTTGCCCTTGATAGTATTCAGTTAGTGATCTCCCTCTGTCCTTAGCTCAACTCATGAACCCTGTGTTATATTTTCTCTCTCCTATTCAGCTGTGGAGGGGAGTGACAGGGTGGCTTTGGTGGGCGCCTGGCATCCACCAGCATCAACCCACTACAGTGGGCATCCTGTAAATACCTGTGTGCTATGGATAATACTTCCCAAATGTGATGGCTCTAAGGGCTGAAACAAAGCCCTTGTCTGGTCATGGCTTGCTTACTCCAGCTGGGATTGTCACCAGTCCTTTCCAGCACCTGTTTTTTCTAAACAGTAACCATCAGGTCCATCTGAAATCAGAAAGAAGTGGCCAGGTAGTGAAAATAAGAGAATGGAAATTTTTATAAATTCATAACTGTATCTCTCGCTGAGCTGAGGCATCCCACACAGTTTTAGCACAAACAATTGAAGGCTTCCAAAATTTGTTCTTTGATTGCTCATTGCTGTAGTACACTACAATTTAGTTTGTTCAGTCATTACTAAAGCCATCCACCCACTTACAGCTATTCTTATAGAAAATAGCATCCTTTCCCACTGATGCACATAATTTGTATCTTCTGATAATTGTACATCTGATGCATGAAGAAAAGACAATAATACATAAGGGCTTCAACTTGATTTCTGACATACTGCTGAAAAAAAGAGGCAATGGCTTTAGTTAATGTGTGCATACATTTTGCCTGAATGATAAAAAAGCAAATGGAAAGCTTCAATTGCACTATTCAGCAGTGTCAGTAATGCTCTGAGTTCACGAGTGACTGAAATGCCATCGAATGGACATGGATATGCAGTCACAGGCATAATGATTTTGCCTGTAAGTAACTTGCAACTTTTAAAAACTAAAAGTTAAAAAGCATGTCAGACTGTATAGATGCATTTAAGAAGCCCAAATTGCAAAATAAAATGTGGCATGAAACAATCTTAACAAATGTATTTTCTTGTTAAAGGGAAGAAAAGTTTCTATTTGGTAATACTATAAGACTTCAAAAATTATGTGTTACTTATGCAGTTTAATCTGTTTATCAAAATATGAAGCACACATCAAAAAAAACCCAAAAAAAACCTTGTGCATGCATTTGGAAGCTAGATGCTTAGAGAAATGATGGGGAAACAAACTAGAGCTATAAATCACGGGAGTTAGGAGGCTTGGAAGAATTTTCTGTGAACTTCAGGAAGTACCTAGTGACTTTTGCAAGGCAAATTAAAAACCTGAGGAACTGAGATAAAGATCTTCAAAATGAAGCTCTAGAGTGATGGAATTATATATTTTAATATCTACCTATATCAACGTAGAGTTCTTCTGTGTTCTATATTCTGCTTGTTGGAGTCCAGGGTGTTCCCCTGGCTTCCCTGAATGCCTCAGGCCCTGGGCGAAGGGCTCAGAGGCCTTGGCATGATGNGTAAACATCAAGTTACGTGGACTAAACTATAAAAGATAAGACCTGCCCTCTGGGCAGAGAGTGTGCCCCTGACCAGCTTGCTAGACAGACCTCTGTAGCTTGAGAGAGAATTCTTTAGATAAGAAATGATAAAGAACCTTGAAAACACCAGAGAACGGCTTCTGCGTCTTCTTCAGTGCTCGCGCTGAGAAAGAAGGGAAACCTCGACCTCAAACCACCTGAATGTCCTGTCTGCGGGTGATCCTAAGCTAGGTGACCCCGCAGACGGTGACACTGCTGACATGGCTGAGGATAAAGCAAGGTGTGCCTCCCACCTCTCCACACAGCTGCCTGACCACCAGCTTGTGCCTCGCTTGGGGGCCGCTCCTGGGCAGAATAAGGAGGTGTGCCTGACACTGTGCTCACTTGTCAGCTGCCTTGGGCTGACTCCAATTCCTGCAAGCATCAGGTAGCTCCAGCCAGCCTGAGTTCACGTGTGTAAGTTTGAAGTGTACACACCTCCTCCTCAGAGCTGCCTTTGGCAACAGGGAGAAGAGGTTTCCCTAGAAAATCCTTTGCATCTGTATATGGAAGGATATATTATATGCTTACACAGATATCAAGAAAAACACATCCTGTTGTCAGCGCATGTAATCACACACCCTTTGATTTATGCACATTCCATTAAGTAACATCATACACATCTTTTCTGTACCTGATACAGGAAGTATGATGTCATGTGATACTATGTGGGACTTTTCCTGTGGAGTGCTCATGGAAGTCACATAGGTGGAAAGTACTGAATATGTTAAAATCATATGTAGAAAAAGAAGGAAGGAAAATTTTCTGGCAATTATAGGACACCTATTTGTGCAAGTTAGTTCCACAGTTCACTGCCTAACCTCTCGCTTTTTTACCTAAGGAGTGTTGTATAGCTAACCCAAAATGAATATGTGGTACTTAGGCTGCATTAATGTTATTTAAATATTTTCTTGAAGAATGAAATTGAGAGTAATACAGCTAAGCAATAAGAAATACACTGGACCATTAACACAATGAAGTTAGTGTAAGTATATAGCATTAAGTAATGAGTATAAAATGCCCCAAGTGTGCTTACAGTTATAGCAAATGCATAGTTGCATTATTTTAAAAGTGCTATGTGGCCTGTGTCTTCTAAAACTGTATTTTAATGTAGAAGCTAAAATGGAATTTTTGACGCTGTTAATTTTAGGAAATGGATATCAAAAAATATTCAAAATATATTCCTTGCATATGACAGTAGGGTATTACTTCTATATGTAGCTTTTTGACAGACTGTAGTCACAGAGTTCTTGCTGTGGAGACCATTTAAATCTACTCATTTTAAAGACATAGAACAAAAGTAGAAAGGTACCAGAAATTCCACTGCTTAGCACTGAATTTGCACTTTATTATGAAAAAAATATAACACAATCTCTGATAGAACTGAAAAGTCATCTTGGAAAATATGTCTTTTCTAACTTGGATCAGCTTTCTGATAAGACTTGCTGGAGAGCAGCACAGAAGGCTGTGACAGCCCCAGGTTGGGGGCTCAGTGGTGACAGAGGCACTGCTTTTGGTAGCACTGCCAGTCTGTGCTGCCTTAAGATGTTTATTTACCCACAGCTTGGGTGTGCCACTCCTTAGTGACCGAAGTTAGACTAGATTGGTGTTGGTATGGTCCCATGGCATCTCCTTCCTGCCCTCAGCTGCGCGCTCTCACCTTTCCTTCCCTTGGCACAGGAATTTTACTCACCCTAGTGAGTAATGCATAGTTGCATTATTTTAAAAGTGTTGTATAGCTAACCCAAAAGGAATATGTGGTACTTAGGCTGCGTTAATGTTATTTAAATATATTCTTGAAGAATGAAATTGAGAGTAATACAGCTAAGCAATAAGAAATACACTGGACCATTAACACAATGAAGTTAGTGTAAGTATATAGCATTAAGTAATGAGTATAAAATGCTAGTTGGGGTAGTAAAAGGAGCAGAGAACTCAACACTTTTCTTACTGATTTAATTTTCTGTGAAGAGAGCCTTCCAAACTGACATATCAAAAGGTCATTATGAACACTATGGGTGGCAGCATGGGAGCAACGCAAAGCTGTGTGTAGGATTGCAGCATCTGACCTGAGTCGTCTTAAATTGTCTTGGGAGTCAAACTATTTTGTGGCAGTCAAGGCTTACGAAGATTAAGCTGCTGCAGTCCTGTGTTCGTTTTCCTGGCTGCATGTTCCTGCAGTTTCCTCCAGGAGACATTGGCGTACATGGAAATTGCATTGGTCCAGGGATCAGCTGAAAACTAGCTACTCTTTTTCGCTAAGCAAGATTAATTTGCAAACGGTCCCGCTCCTGAGCCAGCTTCCTTTCTGGTCACATATGCACCCAACTAGGCTTGTTTAAACTGCCTTGGAATTGCATTTCAGGGTGATGCGGTTTATTCACCGAGAGATCTTTGTTGCATGAAAGAGCCTGGAAGTGAAAGCAGCTGTGCAATGTGTGAATTGCTCTATGCCTCCTGCTGGGTGCTTTCCCCTTCCCAGAGGCATGCCTGTGGGCCTCTGCCACGTGTGCACTGCGGCTGAAAATACCCCAGGAGAAGCGTGCTCCGCGTTCCCTGGTTGCCTGCTGAAGCACGTGGAAGCGCGCTGAAGTCCGTTCACAGCAGCACCTCCCAGCGCCTTCCCAAGCTCTCACCCCGGTCTCTGGGACATCACTGCTGTCACCCACCCAGCAACGTGACAGCAAAAGGGGACCTTCTGTTGTCCTGGGAGGGAGGGTGCTCTGTGACCTGTGTACCTTCGCACAGACCGCAGGCCTGGCTGTGTTTCTGACTCACTGTCTGTAGGCAAAAAGATTAGACGCACCCTTGAACATACGAGTGCTGACAGCTACAAATAAGGCAGATTTTTCTAAAAAAAATCTGTCTTGTGAGCAATGTGGCTTCCAGGTACTGTGAGGCTTCCTTTTAAAAAGTGCCAATGGATATGCATAAATATGCTCATGCTAAACATATATAAATAAATTGCATATACAGTAAGTTAACCGTAAATAAGCACAAAACAGAAAGAAAAGGAAAGGGAAAACGTATATTGCTGGCACAAAATAATGCTGGGGAGTGAATCTGATATGTTCATGTGTTTCTAAGGGATCTAAGCATTTTGCTGGAAAAGCATATAAAATATACTGAATTTTAAGAGAAAGTATTTTCTTTGTATTTGCTGCCTCATGCATACTAAACCATAGCTTCCCCCGAGGCTGTTTTATTTATAAATTCATAGTTATAATTTACATAGAGTTACTCTGAAAAAATTGCAAGACACAGAAAGAATAATTAAATAAAAATACAGTAATTTTTACAGGAACTACAGTGAAATAATACCTGCAATTGCCTATAAGTCTGTGAGACTGTATTTAGAATATAAATAACACTAAAATTACAAATTTCAGTGGGAGTATCAGACTTCATCTTTTTTCAAAATATATTCCCTGGGGAAGGCATGTGCTGCCCTTCTGCTGCTCTTCACAGCCAGGGATACCTGTGCTTAAACCCATTAATTAGTGTTTTAATGAGGCTCTGATGAAGAGCCTGGGGGCTTCAAAAGGAACCAGTTGTTTTGTTTTCAAGGATATTTTCAAAGAAGTCTGCTTCGACCCAGAAAGAAGTAATTGCATTTTTGCATCTGCAAACATGTAAGTAGGAACCTGTTTTGTCTACCCATACTCTGTTATGTGTGATGACTGTGACATAGGTGTGTGAGTATCCTGTGTGTGCTGTGATACCTTTCACCAGTTCTACAAATGCTGCGTTGGCATTTCTCAACTGCTGTGTCAGGGGCGTGCATGCTGCAAATGAGGTGACTGAGAGTCAAAGAGGAAAAGAGACAGAGGACTGGCCCATTAAGAACAGGACTGTAGTTTTTAACAGGTTTTAAACAGGTTTGTTGTAATTTTTGAGGCTTTTTTTTTTTTCCTTTATTGTTAATTCCAGTTAGGGTGCCCACTGCTTGGGTTCGTGCTAGTGGCTTAGGCTCTTGGTCAGGGCACTACAAACACAGACACACATTCTCTTCTCCCGCTGCTGCTACTGGAGCAGCATACCCTGGCACAGGGACAATGCAGAGGCTTTGGATCTCCCTGCAAGATTTGCCAGAGGGATCAAAATCTCTCAGAGCCCAAAGAGGTAACAGCTGCATGGGGCAGGGTGGAAAATTTTGGAAGCGAGTGAGTACTGATAAGGAAAGAGGATAGCAATTTTTATCTGCCTAGGGCAGCAAAAAACCTTTCATCAGCTCTACTCAGTTTTATTACAGGTTTCATTCTGATTTTGTTCAGTTTTCCTAGGGAATATGATGTGCATTTGCATTGCATCTGCTCACCTCATTCAGTTTAGGGAAAGATATTCTAAGCAGAATACATTTTAGAGTTGCTTTTCAAAATGTAAAGCACATCATCCAATGAATAGCCTCTGGAAGAGTCCTGCACTGAAAAAGCCACATACACTGGCATATAGCAGTTAGAGGAATGAAAAAGGTCACTTGTGCTAAATCATGTACCAGGAAAGAGAAGGAAAGAGATTAAAAGAAAAAAAAAAAGATGTTGCCATTATATACTGAGGGAAAGGTACATATCTGAAGATTGGTAGCATTTAGTGGGAAGGTTTGAAAAAAGTTGTGCTTTTCCTTCCTTACAAGAGCCTTGGTATTTACTGAATAAGTTCAAGCCTGCAACTTTCAGAATTATTATAGGATCCAAAACAAGATAGTGCAAGTTCAGTGTAGAGACATTAATGTTAATGGTTCTTAAGAACCTGCAGTCTCACAGTACTGTCCAGTGAGTAAAAAGAATTGTCACTTTTGTTGTTCTGTCAGTTTGTTCAACTCCATGCAGAGTCCTCCATCCAGATGGAAATAAAATCAAATTTTCCCAAGTGAACCTTAAAGATGTTCAAGATGCAGATTGGATTTTTCCTTGAGTGTGCTATATCAAGCAGTGATGACAGAAGTCTACATTACCTGGAAAGATGCTAATGAAACTTCAGAGCTTCTTGGTTCTCCTTATCCACTCACCATCTTTCCTACAGCAGTCCCACAGCTCTAATGTGAGGAATAAGGTCTTGTTGCCTTTCCTTGGAAAGCTCATAAGGAAGCAGCAATGCTAGCTCTTCATAATCAAATATAAATACCTTTCCTGTTTTTTTTTTCTTGTTTAGGCTCAATGAGAGCTGCTTGCTCCCTATGGGAGGATGAGCTGGGTCCTGAGGGTTACCCCAGCACCAGCCATGCCCTAATGGATGGGTGTGTTTGACCACTGTGGGCAGAGCTGGGGGACTTCACAGGGTTCAGCAGCAGCACCTGAGATGGAGAGTGAAGAACCAGGGCCGGGGGCAATCCAGAAGCTTCCATCAGGAGCTAAAGCAGAATGGGCTGAGGGCAGGACCTGGGACAATGCTGTGATGAAGGGTTTAAAGTCCATACAAGGGGCAGGGACAGAGGTGCAACATATGACCACAGAGCCCATCCAGGAAAAAATAGGCCCATGGACATCTGGGTGGCAGGGCCAGAGACAGAGATGGGAGATTGGCACTGCTTCCACACAGCCCAGGCAGGGATTGCAGGAGTGGGGGAAGGTCCAAGTGTAGCTGCTCAGGTGCATTATAGCCTATGGGTTCCCACAGGACCCTGACATTTCCAAAGGAAACCTTCTTGAATTGTTTTTCCTATCACTCCCAATAGCCACCCCAAAGATGTGGCTACTCTTGTCTTTCATCTCCTCCTGTTACAGACACAGCACTGACATGGTCAGACAGAGCTCCCAAATCTCAGTTCCTGCTGGACTCTGTCCTCAGGGGTCACGCTGAGGCAAAATACCAAGAGAAAGTGGATTAAAAGCAGAAAGATTTTTTGGGAAGCAGCAACTCCAAAGTCCTGCTGAATTTCTACCAGTGTGCTTTCTTTTTATTTGGGAAGAAAAACATAAGCTGTTGTTCCAGTTGTCAGAGAGTCACTGGGTTTCAGATTCATTATGAAGTCCTCACTGCACTAACTTCAGCAGCAATTCTGGGATTGACTTCAGTATTTTTTTTTCTACCTGTTATCTTCTCGTACTTAACGGGATGTGTTTGGTGCTGAGGAAGCTACAAAGAAACCATGCATAAGTGCTGAGCATCAGCCTATAGGGCTGTTTTCTCAGCTGATGGGTTTAAAGCTCTATTAGATTATTTCTGAAATCAAACTGGATTTTCAATGCACAAATTGCATTTTGGTAATGCTTTGCATCATGGGTAAGGCACATGAAGGCTCTTGTGATCTCCTGGCCATCAAGAAAGAAAAGGAAATAAACCTAAAGGAAGTTTAAATAGAAATACTGACTGTGCTAGGGAAAATGATAGGTGTGTACATAAGAGGGAAAGGGAGGAGCTGAGGTAAAAGGGAATGGAAAAGACAGTAAAGAAACATGATCAATTAACCTACAACAATTAACTTTGCTAATAGTTACCTATAGCTAGTACCTAATGGTTTAGGAGAGTGGATCTATGTCTCAAATCTGTATAGACCCATCTGAATATGAAAAAACTATACTCAACAGCATGGACAAATAGAAGTTGTTGGCCTGCATTTCAGTGATGCATGAACCCAGGGCTCCCCCTGTATGAGAGGACAATAAAAATGAGTCTTAAACTCCCCTCATGTGGGTTAAAATGTGAGACCTGATTTGATTAGTGTTCACAGCTACATTGTCTCACTGCTCTTTTGTTTCAGTGATGTACTGAATGTTGCATCTCTACTGCTGTAAGTTGTCTCAGAAAACTACAGAAACGAGAAGGCAGATGTTGAACCGATGAGACAAGCATGTCCTCATAGCCCAAGGCCATGAAACAATTTCATGTATACACTCAAATACACTCTAGGAAAGCACCATTTAGGTTGTATCCTGGGGTGAAACTTTTCCTTGTTCTTCAAATCCACCTTTACACTAATGTACCCAACTAAACTGCTGAGTTTAGACACATTCAGATTATCGTTCTGCTCTGTTCCAAGGGTCTTGCCAGTGGCACAGGTAGCACCTCCCCTCCTCAGTGATTGCCATGCAAGCCCATTCCTCTCTGTGGTCCATGCAGTGTCACACCATCTGTTTCCCCTGTGAAGCCAGATGTGGATTGTCTCCCAGTGTACAGATGTTGAGGCCAGTCTTCTGGATGGAAATTTTGCTGGCTCCATTTTGATTATTATTTATCTCAATAACAGTGTCCTCAGTAAATGTCCCCCAACTGTTTTGATACAAATAATGAGGCAAGGACACATAAGTGTCCTGTTCTACCAGACTTTCTTCCCCCTGCTGCTGACTGCAGAGCTGCAGGGACTGCTAGAGGGCCTGACAGAAGGCAGGGAGAGTCTACAGCCCCTGCTTTTTGTAATTTTCTCCTGTGACTTCATGCAAGTGATTGGCACCTTCACTGGGAGAGCTGTCACCTCTCATCATCCTCTGACATTTGGATGTTTCTAAACAATTCTGCATGTTTCTGTGAGCTGTGTCACCTTCTAATTTAGCAAATGTGCTCTTCTCTTAAAATAGTTTTGTTTATTTCTAATATGCTAGAAAATGTTGGTTTGTGTTTTTTTTCCCCTTTGTATATGGATCAAAGATTACCAGAGTGGGACTACAGAGATATTTGGGGGTTTGCTGCCATCTGCAGTTGAAACTTAGTATTAATCCAAGTTAGCATGAGCGAATCTTCCATGACCTCAAAGACCTTCAAATCTCACCAAGCAACAAAGCATACAACGATGAACTATCATTCTATTTTGACTACTGAGTTCCTGCTCCAGCAGAAGGAAGGAGAAGTTAAATTTATTTAACTCTTCTTGGCTGTAAAGTTCACTGACAATCTGGATAGATAGTAAACTCTTGTAGTCATCTCTTCAGCTCTCCTTTTGGTCAACTTGTTCAGTTTCTAGTCTATACACACTGAAGACACAATCCCACTGTTTAAACTTTGAGTTGGAACTTTTCAGAAACTTTATAGCCTTAACACAGAACTTGTCTACTTTGGCAGTGAGAGTTGACCATCTGCATTTCTGAACTGGGCTATCTTCTTGTTTCAGCTCTAAAACAAAGACAGCTGCTGATGTAAGATATCTCTTGTCACACCGCTGTATTGGATTTTCTCATTGAGATATATTGTGGATCCTAGTACAGAAGAGAAAGGCATTAAAGCTTGATGTGCAAAACAATGTAAGAAAAGTAATAAAATTTACCTCTACAGTACTGAAGTCATTCTAGGCACCAAAATATCCTGAAAAATTTAGATGCATCATGGGATGTTTGAGATAATTAAAAAAACCTATTAAACTCCCCTGGGAAACCTAACAAACCAACCACAAAACAACAAAAACCCCCAAATTACTTACTATTTCTAAATATTTAACGATTTAGTAAATAATGCATATAAAATAGTAGGAGAGCAATTAATGCAGTTCTTCACACATCCTGCAAGTAATTACAGAAACATGTAAATAATTACATAAAAGAATGAGAATGGCACAAGGGGAGTGAGTAGATGATTAAATTGTTGTGGCATGAACAGGTTTGTATTTTTTTTCAAATTAATCTATTCAAGCAACTTTACTAAGATCTTAGTATAAAAAAATTATTTATGACTATCTGCACAAGAAAGCAAAGCAATAACTTCTATAATATTTAAAAGTCTTTCCTGCACTCCCCAAAAGGAGCTGCATCCCATTTCACAGGTATTGGTTTTAACTCCTCTATTACAGCACATTTACCAGCTAAAAATCTCTGTACTCATAAGGATGTGGTATGACAATATCTTCTGATTTTCCTATCTCTACAAACCATAGCAGAATTAAGAAGTATTATGCCTGATCCTCAAGGACTATCAATCATTGTATCTCCTTGAAACCAATGAAGCAGCACCAATTTGTAGAAACAGATCTACCCCTAGATTTTAAGTGTTTCATAATCACTTCACTCATACTGAGCGATATAAATGATGATTCAAATGATAGTTTGCCTTCTTCATATTTCAGTTTATGTTCTTTTGCCCAATTTTCAGTACTTAAACTATCAGCAAATATAATAAAGTACAATATAGCAGTGATCAGCATGAAGTACATCAAATTACTATAGTTAAATCATGGAGTGAACTGCCAGCTTGTTTTTGCAGTCACACAAAAACAATGTCTTAATCTCTTCTGACAAATGGAGATTGTTACTTATGCAGATGGTGCGTATATGAAACATGAGTGCTTAAATTTTGCCAGTATATCTTTTCCAAAAGACTGCTTAACAGAGCAATCTCAAAGTTCACATAATAAAAAACTTTAAAAAAATTTCTGTGCTGAGATCTAAGTCAGAAATTGTAACCACTGTCAATCCAGTTTCAACAAATTGTCTGTATGGTTGAGACTTTGTAGTAAGGCATTTCAGGGAATCTGGGAGTGTTTCTGTTCCCTAGGAAAATGGACTTCATTTTGTTTGCATTTATTTTCTCATCTTCCTGATCATGGGAAGACTTCACAATCCTCAGATGTGCAGTAGTGCTCAGGTTTCTTACTCAGTACCTGGGAATCATGGGATCAAGTCTGAGCTATCCTATTATCTACTGCTGGACTTGGAGCAAATCATTTATCTTTTCCGTGTTTAAATTTAGGTGTCAATTTTTTCACTAGAAAGTCAGTAATACCCAGGGGACAAATGTATTACTAGCTTGATAATTCTGTTGATGAAAATGGTTTAAGATTTTTTACTTAGTGTACCTTAAATGTTCTTTCTATTTGTTACATAATTTATCTATTGATGAGGACATTCAGAATTCATACATATAAAAATTATCTTCTGTAAAACTAGGCTAATAAATTAAAGCTTTTATTGTAATGCATTCAGATTATATCTCAAGAAAAAGATAGATCAAAACATTTTTGCCAGATTGCATTAGTGAAGAGTATAATCTAAACAAATAGTGAAAGTAACTTTAGCTTATCTGTTTCTTAAATTATTGGTATACTTCAGAGTGCCCTGCAATAACCTAGCAATAAAAGAAAAACAGAAGACAATACCTTACATTCTGTGTTACACTTCTTAGTGACTAAAACTGGTATTATGTTGTCTAGTTCTGTAGTACAAAGTTTAAGTTACAAACTTTCTGAGAGACCATAAAGGTTTAGTTTGCTGCAAAAAGTTCAGTATCTGTGTTTCTGTACTTCAGCTTCACTGAGGTTTAAGCTTTAGGTTTTGGCCATGTGCTCTGACTTTTGAATGGGGGAAAATTCCTACCTTAAGGAGAGATCTATGACTCTTCTTTTACATAAATCAAGCAGAACTCTTTACTTCTTTTATGATCAGGTGCGGTTGATGATGTACATGACAAGGGAGAGAAGGAGGGAATAAAATATTACCAGCTCATTTGAGGAAGAGGTGAGGCTGCTCCCATTCATCCAGCACTTAATCAAGGTAAAGAAGGGATGAGAGGAGGGAAATAAAAAGTCCTTAAGTGTCATCTAAATTGCAAGATTAGGAGGGGAAAGTAGCAAGAGCTCTTAAAATTGTCCCAGTGGTCTGGCGAGAAAAGATAAGTTTGAGTAAACAGCTAGAAGTAGGAGTTAGGAAAAGCATTAGGGAATGGTGGAGCTAAAAAGCAGCTGTGAAATCGTGCAACATAAGTAATGATGAGACCTTTTTATTGAGAGTCAAGGCACTTGGTTTAATGTCCTTGGGAATATAAACAGGCTTTGTCATGGAGATAGGGAGAAAGGGGAGTTCAAAAAGCAAAAGAACCAAAATGTACCAATTTGGTTTTAAAATCCTAGGTTTTCAGGGCCAGGAAGAAAAAAAAACTGATAGAAACTCACTAGAAACTGTGTCCACATGAAGTCTGAAGACTCTGTGTGTAGCCCAGGCCTCTTGGCAACTAGCAGCACTCTGGAACAGCAGCTCTGACTGCTGTGTGATGGGCTAACTGGCAGCATTTCTTGGGCATGTACCTCTGCAGCATGTGCTCACCTAGACTGACACCCCTGGGAGCCTGTGCACCTCCTGTACATGTGCTGCAGGTGGTGGAATTCTCTGCGGTGCATGGTCAGCATGCCCACCTGCTTTTGGAAGCATTGGTCTGGCTGTGGAACATTGGTGGGAGTAGTTGTGGGGAGATACAGCAACAAGAATTACAGGAATAATGTTGTGAGGTGGTGGGTACTGCTGGTGCCTGCAGGCCTGGACTGAGCACCCACGTGGTGAAAGCAGGACTCTTGGTCCCTCTCTCTGGGTGCACCCCACATAGGCAGGGAGAGCATCCTCAGCATTCCTGACCAGTGCATTCCTGTAATCAGCACAGGGTGTTCTCATTGTTTTCATTTGTTCATTGTCCTGCTCCAGCTGTGATGGTCAGAAGTTATATATCGTATCCATGACAGGTTCCCCATACAGCAGCAGGCTCATGATCAGGACATTGAATCATCCTCTTTCCTGGTCCCCTGTCCCCTGCTTTGTTTCTGGGTGAAGAAAATTTGCTGGTTGGTTGCATGTTGGTGGGTTTGATACAAATTTAGTTCCCTTTTGGCAGTTATGTGTTATGAATAAACTAATAACCTTGAGGCTGACTTGATGGGACTCCCTACTTTTGCTGATAGAGCTAGATGCTGAGGGTAAATGGGGCAGAGCCAGCTGAGGGAACAGCTTTAGAAAGCCAAATAGCTGGCAATTACTGAGATGACTGAGGAGTAGAAAGCAGTAAATAAGGATGTTTAGATGAAATTTGTTCTTGCTGAAGAGGTGATTATCTTTTCTGAGGGTATACTATTTTATCTCTGTGGTTTTTCTGCTTCGTTTGGTGATAATTCACACACTATATGAGGGCTGGATGGTGACGTAAAGGTGGAGCCTTTATAGCTGAGGCATCTGGAAGTATTTTATCTTTAGTAATAGTTACAAGATCTGATGAGTAAAAAGAAAGGGAAGAGCTGAACTAGGTAAAAGTAATTAAACCTAAAGTATAAATAGCTAATATGGCCTACTAAGGGGACTGACAGTTGGACAAAAGTTGCTGTAGCTGGTGTGCTTTGAAGGAACAGTAAATAAAGAGAAGGAGAGGTGGTGTACTGGTACTGTGCAGTAGAAACAGGCTAGCAATTGGTGTTAGCATGGCAGCAGAGCAGAGGGAGCAATTTGCCTTAGTTTTCAGTTAAGTAATGCAATAAAGTACAGTTAGAACACAGTTAAGTGAGCCTAAAATCAAAACTTTCTATGAGAATATTTGAAAATAGAAGGTAATCTGATTTTAAAAGCTTAGAGTCTATCCTAAAATAGTAGGAAAATAATACATATGCTACTAATCAAAGAAATGTAATCCATATTGCTACAGGCCTGTTTGACTGCCAAAATATAGAAATCTTTATGACCAACTTTGAAATAAGAGTATGTGGGAACTTGCACATAAACAGAAGACGAGATGAAATGTGATGTATGTGTTTACTCACAGTATATTGTGTCAGGCTGATATGCTTTTTTTTATTGGTCCTCTGTATCACTTGATACAATTCTAGGGTGTAAATAATTACATGAGAAGACACAAATTAGTAGTAAAATGTGGAACAGAGCACACCTACAAGCACAGGGTGGTAGGAGGGGAGTTGAAGGACGCATACTACAACAAGGAAAAGTCTAATTAGATGCTATTAAACATTTGTTTGGGTTTTTTTTTCAAAGTGAGCAGTGTCAAACACTTGGTCAAGTTGTCTGGAGATAAAATTCCACCCTTGAAGAGGGCCAGAATTCTGCTGGAGATGAGCCTGAGTTGTCAGATCTAATGTCCAAGCTGACCCTGCTCTGAGTGAGAGGCAGGATCAAATAATGTCCAGAGATCCATTTTAAATTAAATTATTCTATAATTCTTTGAAAGATCATTTTCCAAGGCAAAATTTATGAATGAAAGTGTGCTATCAGTGTAATATTGCAATCATGGATTTTTGGGACTCATCAAAGTGTTTTCACTTATTCTAGCTGTACAATTCTGAGAAAATTTGGGAAATACTGCCTAGTATAGGAAGGTTAGTGTAGAGATTAGAAACAATTAAAACTGTAGTTATAGCAGTGGAACTATTCTGTGCATTGCTACATTAAAAAGCTGGGAACAATAAGAATTTTTAAGGGATGAAACAGATCAAATGAGGATGTATTAGCTGATTTTCACCTGACTAGGCTGCCAGTGCTGTGCAGTCATGGGAAAGGCAGATATGGTTCTGAGATGACAGACAGGCACTTCCAGTGGCCATTATCAGAAAATATGAGTTCAAACCTAAATAAATTAATCAGGCTTTGAGGGATGGAGAGCATTTTTTGAAAGGACTTGATTTAGTTTGAGAAGATTAGACTGAAAACCAAAATGTTTAACAATTTGAAGTACATCAAAGTCCATCAAAGCTTCACGATAGAAGAAAGCCTGTTTAAGATACAGGATAAGATATTGGGCTCAGAACTGCTGGGAATAAGATTAGTAAACATTGAATAAAGTTACAAACCACCCCATTCAGCATTCAACTTCCGAAATAACTTTCCAGAGGAAGTGAAAGGGCCTTGACTGATGCTTGATCTGCTGTTAAAATAAATTATTTGATATGGCTGTGGGGACAGCAAAGGACAAGAGCTGTTGACTTGGAAACATAAGACTGGAAAGGACATAGTCCATCTAAAAATATAAGCAGAGCAGTTTGATAAAAAGCTGCAGTAAATCACTCTGATTCTTAAATGTCATTAGTGTTAAAGGGTTGTTATTTCTCCAAAGGATCTCGGACATCTTGAGACACTGAAAATGTAAGAGATATTTATTACCAAGGAGACTTAGACTCAAGAGCTGCCTGCACCAGCATCCATACAGCTGTCATGGCCCTGCACTGCGAGGAGCTGCATGGTAAATGGTTCTGTTCTGCCTTGGCCCAGGGGTAAGGTTCCTTCAGCTGAAGAATTGCTCTGCTTGCTGGTGTTGGCAGAAGGCAGATTGTGTACAGGAAATCATTTTGTCTGAAGGACAGACTGCATCTGAACTGGACCTGTTTTAATAGTTGACTCAGCCTTGTCCATTTAAAGCCATTACAAGGGTCCTGTCCTGCCAGGGAGAGAGTGAGACCTGTTGAGTGCATCTAAGGAAGGCAAAAGCACTTTTGAACTCAACAAAAAATAATTTGCATTTTGATTGTTTTGATTTAGTCCAAGGTCTGGGCACTTGTCAGAAATTAGTCTAAATATATAGTGCGTTGAAAATTTCCCTAAATTTCACTGCTCTGCAGTGCTCACATTCTTATATACAACTTTTGTTTGCAAGGATTGCCTTCACATGTCCTGAAGGAAAATTTCCCTTTTCTATCTGACCACACAATTTTTTTTAAAATATAAAATAAACTGAACTTACACTCAACTGATAGAAATATGTAACTGTGCTGTTTCTAAAGCAGCAGGAATCAAAAACCTTGCTTTTCGGAAATTATTTCAGTAGTAGTCCTTAAGTAAGAGTTCGCAATGGCTCTGCTTAAGAGTTTGTAGACACTGTTGTGAAATACTGTAGTTTGTTTTATTTCATATAAATGCATGTTATTTGTATGTGGTAGCACTGAAGCCACTTTTAAACAGGCAAGCATAGAATACAAGTATGTACAAAGTGTAAACCTTATACATTCGCTGTGTTGTCTGAATGAAGCAGTGCAAGACAAGATTTTGGTGAGCGATGCGGTGATGTCTTCAATAGGATTATATTATGTTTCTTTTTATTTCAGAATAAATTATAAATGTCACAGTTCTTCACAGCTGAAAAGACTGAATTAATTAGTGTGTCACCTGAGAGCTTTCGCCCTTTCTGGGAAGGAGTGAAGTGATTTGAAAGAGCACTGGAAAAGGCCCTCATCCCACTTGACCTTTCCAGAGATGAGGCAGACAGATCGATAGGGAAGTGACGGCAGTGAACTGGCACCTTGCAGAGAGGGTGCACTTCAGAAGTGCCAAAACAGGTTATAAAAACATGGAGGCTGACTGCTTTGTTTTATGAAGAGGCTCTCCCTTTCTTTTGGTTAAGGCTGAGGTAGCATCCAACCATTTTGTCTGTACCCTGGCTTTATTTTATTTTAATTGTTTACATCTTCATCAAAATCAAACCCTTCCTCCTTCTAAAAGATTGGTGGTGGGAATTTATGATAGCTAACTGGAGGAGGGGTGAATGACCTGAGAAAATTGAAAATGGCTCTCTGAGGTAGAAGTTTCAAAGATAAATTGGACTTTCTATCGTTGTTCCCCCCCTTTTTTTTTTCCTTTTGGTTCAAAATCAAAGCTAAATGGCTCCACTGTAGAAAGTCCAAATGTGACTCACTGGTGTTGGTAAGAATTGATGGTGACTACAAGCACGTACACACACTGCTGCAAGGCTCATGCTTCTTATGGGGTATTGAGGCAGAGGTTTGTTCCTATGATCCTTGGCCAGCTGTGTCCTTGAGGGGAAATCATTGTGGTTGAAAGTGTGCATGCTAAATTCTTGGACTGAGGGTGAATTCTACCACATCAGTCTTCTCTTCCAGACATTTGTCTTTCAGTGTTGAAGTCCATTTTGTGAGGAGTAATGCAAAATAGCAAATAACATGTGAGTTGAGAGTGTGCCACCTGAGATGCTGATCCTGAATCCCCTTTGATGAGCTTTCATGTATCAAGGGTTTTAAAATATTTAGTTACAGGCATCAGGGAATCCTATTTTCAGAGCCTGCCCTGCCTTCTTCACTTGTTTCCCAACAAGCACATTTATGTATTTAATGTTTTGCTTTAATCTTTTTCTTGTATCAGTAGGCTCAGAACAGCTAACTGACCAGGGGAAAAATAAAATAGCATCAAGAGATGTAAAGCAAAACTGAGTAGTTATGTTGATGATGGTAGACAAACCAGGTGTATTTCTCTTCATCACTCCAAAAGGGGACAAGAGAACCAGAAATGAGTTGATAAGGACCCTTTGCAATATCAGCACCTTTCTGAAATTCAGTCTTCCAGCCACTCAGAACTGTGTGTCTGCTGCATGGCTCAGTATTGCTGTGTGTATGACTGGCAGAGAAATGAGTGAACAGGAGTCATAAATTTTGCCCATAACAGCAGTAGCAGAGTAACTGAGAGAAGGTTCTGGGCCAGCCACAAGAAGTAGGACTCCGTGATTACGAGGATGATTAAGATTAGATTTGTAGATAATACAGTATTCAAATATTGCCGATGTATCTCAATAACAACTCTGTTGTCTCCTACATGGATTTCAGTGTAATCCATTTGTGGTCCCCCCTGTTGAGCCATGAGCTTCAGTGGGATACTCTCACTTCCTCAGCTTTTCAGTGTGGCTCTGTGTGGCCACAGAGTGGCCAGTCTGTGACTAAAGGGCCGTAATATAAAAAGGTTGAGCTAGAAATGTATAGGTTTACAGGTTTTGGCCTGTAATCTTTTGCTGTAGGTGTGGCTGGTCTGAAACAGCTGATATCATAGGCTCTGGCATTATTTACCTTTCTGTGTAGGAGTAGCCATCATCTTTTCTAGAAAAAAGGAGACAAGCTGAATCTGATTGAAATAACAAACTCAGCTGTTGTCTAGTGTGTGTAGTGATGAGGTAACTCACTTGCAAGGTGATGCTCTAAGTTCTGGTCTTTGCTTTGAGGATTTTCTCAAAGTCCTCAAAAAATTAAACAATTAATGGAGAAAGTGAAGAGCATGAATCCTTTCTCCTAATAGACTGGAGCTGTAGCTTATAGTCAATGTAGAGTTGCAGTCTTTTATGCTCCTCTTCTGGCTCATTTAATCTTGATTTCCACTTATTTTACGCTGAGTGACTTGACCAGGAATAATGGACTGAGTCTTTACTTACAGACATCCTCCTACATTGGTGATTAGGGCATTTGTGTGAAACAAGGATTTATAATTTATTCATATTGTGCATCTAACTCTGACAAATTGTCTCGAGGGGTAAAATGAAAGATGAGGCTGAAATTACTGGATTTTTAGGCCATGATTATATTGATCAGTTTAAAATTTCAGTATTCTGTTATTCAATGTAAGACAGAAAGCTGGATACAGGAAGCCTGCAGAAAGACACGTGAGTTATCTGTATAAGCCAGCATACTGTGAATGCCACCGGTTATGGCAAATCCCACTTCTGGTTTGGCACTGGCAGAAGTTTTCAGTCTTATCTATTGAGAAATGATGATTAATGGCTACTGCCTTTCCAGGCATGAAACACTCTGAGGTAAAAAGTTACTCAGAGTAGTAAGGGTACCAAGGGAGAAGGTCTCCCTGCATGTTCCGTCTGTGTACGCTCCCTGAGCATTCCATCTACATAGCTGTGACACTGTGTTGCTGTGATTTTTCATCCATTCTAGCTTTTAAATAATCACTCTAACTTGGAAACCTGCTGAAGGAGGTTTTATGGGTGCTGCTGTCTAGGAACTTGTCCATCTTATTCAGTGTTATGCTTTGTTTTGTGCTCTTGTCCTCTTCTGGGTGTGAGGAGAGCAGTGCTGAATGACTTTCATCTTGAATTCCTCCCTCTTTAAAAAATAAAAAGAAAGATAAGAACATTTCTTAGAATTTGTGCCTTTCTTAACAGTCTTTCCCTTAGGAGATCTCTTTGAATAGAACATATCTATCTTCTGAGACGCTGTTTGTTATCTTTTCTTTTGCATTGAAACAGAATCTTTCAGTTTTAATCATCAACTTGCTCCTGCTGTTCTGGCAGGGAGGGAGATAATCTTCAGTGATCTGTGGAAATTCTGCAGAAACCAGAGAGGCTATTAATGTTCCTAAAGTCCAAGTTATTGCCTGAAAGGGATCTTGGCAGAGAAGAGCACTTAGTCTCCAATGTGAAGACTATTAACTTACTGCATGGAAGTTGCAAAAGTACCTAAAATTCTTGTTGTAGAGGTTCTTGCCTTAATCAGACAAAATGGGAAATAACCTGAACTGCTGTTTTAAATGTAGAACAGCTTGAAGTTCTGTTTAAGATGCAGAGTGAAGAAGCAGTGATGCTTTCTGACTGCTGGAGAGGAAAACATTTTATTTTCATTTTTCTGTTAGAACTTAACACATGAGCCGATAAAATGTTAATAACTCCTCCAGGCTGAAATGTAACCTACCTAAAAGTCTAGAACTGCTGCCTGGGTACTGCACAGGTCAGTCACTGAGCCTCATATGGATTAATTTTTAACAGGATCTTCTTTGTGTGGTGTTCCAGCTTAGTTTTCTTACTCACCTGGTTTCAATTTTTCTCCAGGAGTAAAAAAACAAAACCTCTTGGTAAACTGTCAGACTGTTGTTGGTATGCTAATAAGCCTGGCTGAAATAATCCAGCGTGTCCAGCATGCTGTTGCATTGGTGACCTTCTGGCAAAAAAAAAAAGGAGGGAATATTCAACTTGGGCCTAGGTTCCTAGGCCTTTCAGATGATCCATGGTGCTTAAGAAAGGGATTGTTGGGCACCAGAGGGAGAAGCAAGGTATCTAGGAATGCCAAAAATAAATATGTTCCTAACTAAGACAAATAGGTACCTAATTCCTCACATAACTCACAGTTGCACACTCTCTTGGAAAGAAGGCTGGCTTGTCTCTCAGAGCATGGAGAAAGAAAAGTAGATTCTTTGCAATGAATTGGGGCATGATCAAGCCTTTACTCAGTGGTATAGAAAACCTGCCAGAGGAATTTTCTAAATACTGTGAAATCTCACACCAGGTGACTGCTCTGTCTTCAGGATTTGTATAAAGTGACCTTCTTTCTTCCCTTCCCACTGCCCCACCTTTTTTTTTTTTTTTTATGTTACATGTTTTGGGGCTTTTTTGCCTTGTCAGACATGTCAGAAATGCTGGACAATAGAAAAAAATATATGGCTCAGTCCATATAAATTACAAAATGAGAGAATTACAGTGAAGGAACAGGAAGGCATCCCCTGTGATGTACGAGACTAAGGTTTGTATCTCCACTGAAGACAGAAGCTCTGATCTCAGGGTTTTAGTATTACATGTGAGGAAAAAAGACTGGCTTGGAGAGAAAATACTGCAATATTAGAAACCCCACACTGATTCATGATGTCTGTGCTGGTTTTTAGTGTGATAGAGGTTATTTTCTCCATGGTAGCTGGCATGGTGCTGTGTTTTGGATTTGTGCTGGAAACAGTGTTGATAGTTCAGGGATGTTTTAGCTTCTGCTGAGCTGTGCTGCACAGTGCCAAGGCCTTTTCTACCTCTCACACTCCCCTGTCAGCAAATAGGTTGGAGGTGTGCAAGGAGCTAGGAGGGGACACTGACAGGACATCTGGCCCTGACAAATTAAGGGATTTTCCCTACTATATGGCATCATATTCAGCACCTAAAGCTGGGGAAAGAAAGAGGAAGAAGGATGTTCAGAGTGATGGCATTTGTCTTCCCAAATCACCGTTAGTGTGATGGAGCTGTCCTTTCCTGGGGATAGCTGAACACCTGCCTGCCCATGGGGAGTGGTGAATGAATTCCTTGTCTGGCTTTGATTGCGTGTGAGGCTTTTGCTTTAACAATTAAACTGCCTTTATCTCAACCCATAAGTTTTCTCACTGTTGCTCTGCCAGCTCTGTCCCCCACCCACTGGCAGCGAGCAGCTGTGTGGGGCTGAGTTGCTGCTGGCTGTGGTTAAACCATGGCAATGTGTCCTGCACTGGTCTAAATTGCAGTTCCACAAAGTCTAGCTGGTTTTTAGTGGTTGGGAGCATATTAGGTGCTGCTTATTATTTCCAGCTTGAGTCTACCATGTCTATTCTATCACACAAGTCCCTGAAGTAGCACTTCTCATGGAGCAGGCAATGACTGTGAGAAAACAGAGGTCTTGAGAGATGAATGAAGCAACTGTTGTTGGCCTTGAAACACTTTCCTTAATTTGCTTAAACCTTTTGCCTTAGAGAACTTGCCAGAGACATATATTTGGCCATGGGACTTACAGAAACAGAGGGATATCTGGCCACATGCTTGTTGACAAATGGTTAGCAAACCCATCAAAATGTTTAAATTCAATGCACAGCTTTTTTTTCTTGTTTATGTATCTGTAGTGAATATCCAGTACTAAGATAGCTCCAGCAATCCAATAGGAGAGTGCAGATTGATTGTTCTTAATTTTCCTCTTTGAATAGAGATCTGATTTTAAAAAACTCTTCTACAAATCAATGTACTAATAAAACTAGAAGAGTCTCCAAACTATCTTTCTGGATCTTGGATCTTGTGTGTTCATGAACTGGACATTAGCAGCCTGCAGTGCCAGTTCTATTAAGTATTCGATAACAAACTAGGCAGTGCTCGCTGTGCAAAAAGCAGTCCTCCCAGACAGATAAATTGCCAGGCTAAAGTGCAAGTATGCTTATTCTGACAATGAATTTAAATTATTGCCTCTAAAAATGGTGCATCTGTCCAGAGCTGTGAAACATCTAATTTCTTTGCAAATGTTCATGGGCAAAATAAGCCACATATAACTGTAGTATTACCTTCATCTATCCTGGTTTCCTAATTTTTACACTATTCCACAAGAAATCACAGATGATTCTTTGGCTTCATTTCAGCAGCAGAAAAAAATATTTAAGCCCTCTTTAGATTTTTAACTTCCTTTAGGGGCTAGAAAGAGGGATAGGCTTGTGGGTAAAGAACTAATCAGAGAATTTTTCACTTGGCCGTAGCATTCCTGAGTTACTGTGGGCAAATTAATTTTTTTTTTCCCTGTTGGGATTTCTATAATATTGTTACCTTTCTGTCTTCCTCTAGTAGGCTGTAAATTGTTTGAGGCAGAGACCATCTGTTATAGGGTCTATACAAGATGCACTGATGCCAACTTCTAGGCAAGCAACAAACTAGCTTGTTTCTGCTGCTGTTCCTTTTCTGTTATGTTTATAACTGCTCAGGATTTAAAGTTCCTTTAGGTAAAACATTTTGAACATATGAATGTGGTATAGCCTGTTGGAAGTTTGTTCCCTTTTCAGTGAAGAGTTGCTTTACTCAACCCTGAGGAATGTAAGTGTGTAAACTGAAAAAAACTTGTGGTTTTTATTTTTTCCTTTTTTTCTTTTCTATAAGGTATGGCCTTTCCCTCTAGGAGAAGTTATATTTACTAGCATAACTCTTTTCAGTTATCTGCACCATTACTTTAGTATGGAAATTGGTTATCTATTCCTTTTATATCTTTTTTCATCCCTCTGCTTTAGAAAGATGTAATTTTCCAGCCTACTCATGTAATTCAGAGTAAAGGAAAGAAAAGTGTGCTATGACATCCTCAAACTTTTTGGTTGTAAACCTTTTGAATGTAAACTTAGAAATATAAATGATTAATGAATTGAAAATGATGGCATACAAGAGCAGTGTACAGAACCTTCCTTCTTGTTTTGTACGAAATGGAAACCTTTTTGTCAGCCAAACTTTGGGGCCTCACAAACAATCTCTTAGAAGTTTGACAGTCTTAGAGAAAACCTGATTTCTTGGGAAGCAGAGGAATCTGGAAGGACTTTGCTTATAATTGAAATCCCTCTCTACCACGGAAGACACCGTTTTTGTTACACTTTAAGGTCACAGTATCAGGTACCTAGATTTTATTTCTTTTTCTGCTGTATTTCTCCTGGTTTTCCTCCTTCCAAACGTCCAGACAGAACCCTGTTCCAAACTATTCACATGAGAATTACTGACATGGCAAAGACAGAGCTACCTATAGGATGCTATGTTTGAATCCAAGATCTTTTCAGAGAAGAGAAACTGTGATGTCTGTGAATTGTTGCCCAATTTATAACAGCCCTAAATTTACCTTCAATCCTTCTATTAGAAGGATCTGATCTCAACTATGCCTTTCCATATCTCACCCTATTACTGAAGCCTCTCTACACCAATTTCACTGGGAGTTTCATGAGAAACAAAAAGAATCTTTAAGAGTATTAGCAGTAGCAATTTGCTTCTACCATTCACATTCAGGGGCCCTTCTGGGGTTTCCATAGGCTTAAGGAAAAATGCTATTACTCTGCTCTGGTTCAGATTTGCAGCGTGAAACCTTCACTCCACTTACTGCACACATTGCATTTTGCAGCCATTGTCTAGATTACTGAGCTGCAATTGATTTACTAGAGAGCAAATTGAAAAATTATCTCTAGGCTTCTCTGTAAAATTACCTCTGATAGCAGGAGCATTAGACAGTGCCTTAGTACTAACAGGAGGCTGTCAGCCTGTCACCTTCCCTGCCAGCTAACTCTGGCTGCTGGAAGAAAATTTAAGTCCAGCCTTAGAAGCTACAGCCAGTGACAGATTGCCTCCTAACAATGGCAGACTATGGGATGGCAGATTGGGAGGGAGGGAGACACATACCTTACTATATTTGAGCAATTGGGGTGCTAGGTTTGCCCTTTAAATAGCGGTGATGAAAGAGCTCTCATGCAAAAGTTGGTAGAAAAGAGCAACGTCCTTTTTATTTCAGCGTCTGTGGGTTGTACACATATCTCCTGTAGTGAGCTGCTACTCATGTGCCTTTTTGTCCTCCTCATCAGGAGTAAGAGACACACAGCAGCAGCTTTAGAGCAGAGGAGCCAGTAGTCTTTCACACAGTATTCAGTGAAGAAGGAGGCCTCATTGTTACAGATGTTGTAAAAGCTCAAAGTATGAATAATTTTACATGGACACGTGATTTTTTTTTGTTTCCTTTTTTCAAGATGTTCGTGGAAGATGGAAGGTTGAGAACAGATTTTTGACCCAGATTTTTGAGGGCGCACTTAACTGTCGTGACCAACTCTGTGCAAATTTATGAATAAGGAAGTAGTTGAACAAACAAATTGAGAAAAGGTAAAATAAGCTAAACCAGACCAACACAAACTTCACTAAGGAAGATGCCGTCTGGAATTTCAGGAGGGATTTTTGTGCTGAGAAGGATGAAAGCTGAACTGGAGATAATTAGATAATAAGTATGATAGAGAAATGGTATTGAGGTAGTAGTTGCAGATAAGACCAGTGGAGCCTCAGGTTTGTGTTGAGAGCCAGAGGGGTAGGCGTGTAAAGTCAAGACACAGACTTCATGCTGGTGGTGCACTTAGTGGTTTGATTTGGAAAACCAATAAATATATTTGCAAGGCGAAAAACTGAAGGAGCTAGTCTGTGTCAGAGGGCCAGGAAAGTTCTGTCTTCTAAGAGCTATTTTGTTGAGCAACAGGAGGAGAAAAGCAATGTTTACTTCTTTCTTAGGGTCAATAAATACAGGCTATTTTTATACAAGGCTGTTTTTTTCCTCTAGGAGAAAGGCTGTCATTGGTATAAGTGAAAATGTTGATTCCCCTCTGCAGAAAATTTTATGTACTAGTGGGGATGCAAGTGAACACATCCATTACTCATATCTCCTGGGGCTTTCTAAGGCTGTGATTTTAAGGTCTCCAAGTGGAGTCACACCTATTACAGTTTTTACAATGTGCACAGCTAGAATGTCCTTAGATCTCACCTTTACCTGTGTATGTGGGTGTCTGTAGGTGTGCACACAACTGTCCACTACTTGGTATGGCCCTTCCAGCTTGTGATAAAGCCACAAGCACCCGCAAAGGTGACCTCCCTGACTGTAAGATGACAGTGGTTTTGTCATTCTGCTTGGCATGACTGGAAGCTGGAGCTGTGAAAGGGGAATGTCTGCTTTTCTGTCCTTCCCTTCCACTTCCCACCCAAACAGAGCTCAGCAGCCTGCTAATGGGAGGCTGGCTTTAGCAGCTGTGTAGTGACCCCTGGCCGATTTATGAACTCACCCCTGCCCAGGAAGGAGAGGCTGACACACTCCCTTGTGTTTTCCTTGAATTCCTTCCACATTTTCTGCTTTCTTTCCTTCCCAGACACTTTGACACCATGACTTATTTTTACACTTACAGCCACTTTCTGCTTAGAGCCTAATGAGTGTAAAAGGGCACTTACGACTTCCAAACATTGCAAAGGGTAATAGTGCTGTGGGAGAGACAATCTAAAAATGAGCAGAAACAGCAAAACACTGAAGGGCAAACAGGATACTGCAAAGCCATCTAGAAATAACTGCATACTCTGGAATGACTTTGTCCCACCCTGAAGGTCTTTTCCTCCCCGCTCTTCTCTGTAGTTTGCAAAGCTCTGCCTAGGTGTTTCAAGTGTGCCTAAAATTAGGCTTTACAAAGCATTGGGGCAAAGCTAACACCATGTAAAATCATCACCATAGAAGCTTGCTGCTGTATGGTAGAACATTGTTAATGCTTGACAACCTTTTAAGAAACACTCAGCCTTCTCTGGACTCCAGCTTATTGTAGGTTACAGTCTGCATTTTCCCCTTCCTGAGGAAAAAGAACACAAAAGAAAAAGTTTTATTTGCATTCATCCTTTTTTTCAGCTTAACTATCTGCTTTATGCACTCCTTTCAGAGCAGACAGAATCCCTCAAAAGAGGCATTGGCAGCTCGTATGGAAAAGTGAGTTTAACAGACTGAGCATGCTATTGGGCTGTTTGTATTCTGCTCAGGTCACCAGCCACAGGGCTCTTTTTCTTGCTGTTATATAGCTAGGCTAGAAAGGTGTGTATTTGACCCAGTTACCATTTGGAGTTTATTAATCTGGTCTTTCTTGTCAAGGTTCTTGATTTCTTGATGAAATGTGAAATTTCTGCTTAAATGTGGAAGTAGAAGAACTATTTGACTTTAAGTTAAAGGGTTGGAGCCAGACACTCTCTGGACAGGAAGGTGGAAGTTACTTTGCCATTCCTCTTGATTAAGATACTGCTTCATTCCTTTATGGTTTAGGGTCTGTTTTGTTTTTCAAACCTCCGTCTACATGAAGAGCTCCACCCTCCCTCACAAAGTCACAAACCTGCAGTTGAAATCCTTCAAGAAGTCCAGTCTGGGAGAGGAAGGATTCTATGGACAAAATAGCCTAACTCTCAATTTCATGGAAAATACCCAGGGCTAGTCAGTGCCTGTCAGTGTGGCAGGGAAGACCCTGAGCATCTCTTTACAGTGACAAGCCTTGCAAAGTAGTGGTCTTTTGGGACATGCAAGGGAAAGTGCCTTTGTCCAGTTGTTTCAAACATGAGTCATACTGAATAAACATGCTCTGAAACCCAGGAAACATACGTATGTAACAATGCCTAAGTTTATTTGTTTCTAAAGGTTATCATGGAATAAATAAATACTAATGGACTAATAAAGCAGACCTGGTGACCTTAGGACCTAAACAATATCACCAGAGCAGAATTGGTTCGATCCTTGTGAGTATGGGGTCAGCTTTGGGTTTTGCTCCTTTTTTGACATGTTGAATGCAGCCGCAGGTACTCACAAGCTGCTTCATCTTCCTCTGAGCTAAGACTTTTTACCACAGGCCTCTAAATGGTTCTGTAAGCACAGTGTTATGGATAGCATAGGATGCTCAGCAAGCCTTTATATGTTTAGGAAGTGAAACAAGATCCCTCATTCTCTGATAGCTCATCAGCTGCTTGTACAATGCGGATTTTAACCTTCCCAGATTCCCAGGCTGAAGAGGAGTTGATATCTCCCCAATGTTATTTGCTGATACTTGGAGGGCTGAGGACAGAGGGTGGCAGCACAGCCCTGTCAGAGCTCACCCACACAGGCTGTGCAGGCTGTGGCAGCACTGAGTGGGTGTAAAACATTTCACACACAATTGCTTCTAATTAAATGTACTTTTTTTTTTTTTTTCTTCACAACAGGGTAAAAGTAACTTCTGTTTGCATAGTGTGTTTTAGGTTGTATCTTACCGTTTGATCTAAGCTTTCGTGGTGAAGTTTAGAGCCACGAGTTGTGTGTATAGTGTATGTGTGCAGGGAAAACCTTGCCTCAGAGATCTCCCACTGATCTTTAACTTATTAAATGCTCTAACTGAAGCTCTTGCTGATTGTCCTGACAGCAACCAACAGGCTGTTTCTTAGTATAAGCAGAGAAGCAAGAAACTGTGGTACTTAGGATATAACCAGATCTAGCTTGGGGGCATAGTGAAGAATTTTGATACAAATAATAGCAGTGAGGAAAGAACCACTTTTGTAGAAGGAGGCATGCTTCTAAGATCCCTAAAAGCTTTATTTTGCATTTTGTCTCATTGGGAAAACTGAGCAAAAAAAAGTATTTAATGTGATACTGGACCAGGGTGGAATTTTACAGTGCTGAGTGCAGAGCTAAAGCAACCCCAAACTCACCAGCCCCTAAGCCTCCTAAAACCAGATCTATGTGCCTCAGTGAAAAACTGGTACAATCTTCATTCCTCTCTCACTTTCCTACTTAAGTGCAATGAAAGCGCTGGGCTGTTGATATAAATATATACCATGCTATAAGAATACACATATGTTGAAAACAATATTCCTGAGCCCTCTTTGTTCTTTGATGAAAACGACAAGTAGGATTACTGCAGGATCATTCAGAGTTCTTAGTACTAATAAAAGGTTTCCTGAATGAGTGTCAAAAATCATTTTTCCTTAAAAGAAGTTAGCAGAGCATTGAAAGGAAACCTTGCCCATTTCCTTCATTAACAGGAATAGTCTTTGTTTCACATGTTTTGAATGAGAGGTCAGTTTTCAAACAGAAGACCAAAGTTTCTGGGGCACACTGGTCAAAGCTCAACCATAAAAGTTTTGTATTGTTGAAAATTGGTGGTGTGATTGTATTGTTTTTAGTGCTTATATTGTGCTTATTTATATTGTTATGAATTGAAGTGTTTTGGACCTGTGTAATACATTAATGTTGTAGCTTGAAATCCCTGTAAATCTGAGATAACAAACCTAACTACCAAAAGATGGTTACTGGAACACTATGAAAGCAAAATATAATTTATTTATGACTTGTGCTGAAATAAGAGCTTTGAAAATGAAGAAGCATACAGACAAACATTGGGCCATTTTTTAAATGTTTTTGTCCTCCATCATTGTGTTTAACACTTCAACATTTCACTTAGATGAGATATTATGTCTTGCTTTTACATCTGTTGGTTTACTTAATCTTGTCTTGCTGGGCTCTTCTGGCTAATCAGGAAATGCATCACAATCTGTTTATTTGTGCAGATGAAATTATTTTATGTCTGCTAATTTCAGGAGAGGCTATTTCAATTCTGAATTGTCTCCAGAAGTCTTAAGTAGCTTACTGGGAAACAGAAACAATTTTTATACCTATTTTGTACTGGTCATAATTTTAGATCAGAACAACTTACAAAATATTGCTGACCTGAAGATATAATGTGCTTTTTTTTCAGCAGACAGAACATCTGAGTTTAAAACACCAGAGCAGAACACCTTCCACCTCAACTCTTCTTAGGTGTCAGGTGTCTAGATCTATTTAAAAAGACATTAAAAACCCTTGAAAGGACAAAGGTCAGATCTGAACAGGCTAATTTATATATAAAAGAGAAAATGGTATTAGAAAAGTCAAGACCTGATTGACAGAAGTCACAGAATGTATTTTCATTGGAACTTTGTCTTTGTGAAAAGAATCTGAAATATTACTGAGAGATAATTTCTAGTTACACCTTTAAACAACAATCTGATAATCTCGTGCAGCTGTGCTAACATTATTGCCAGAACCTTATGCAGTTTTTTTGCTGACCTCACATTTCCTAATAAGTATACCCTTATCCTCACAAATCAGACAAGATGTTGAAAGAAAGACTTGCAATGACCCATTTTCTGCAAATAAAGTATTGTCCCTACTGTCCTCCCTATGAGCCATTGTTTTAGAAAAGCTTTGTCTGCCAGAAGCTAGATGAGGGGTGTGTGAGGGGTTTCCTCCAAAACATGCATAAGTTGTAGAGGAATATGATACATTTCATTGCCCTTCCATTTCTGCAGGGAAGGGTCAAACAAAGTAGAAAAGCCCCTGATTTTGGGCAGGTTTGCTTTGTAACTCTTTCGTAGCAGTAATATTGTCCTGACTTGAAAGGTGGGATCCTCCACCTGGGGTAATGCATTTTTGGGATGGAAAGGGATGTGAGGGACACAGCCACAGGCTGTGTGGTGTGATGTGATATGATGGTGGGGGTCAGGCAGGTAGGTGAATGCATCAAGCAGCTGTCTGTGTTTCTTTGCTGCAAATAAGATTAGTTCTTAGGTTCACTTTGTGCTGGGAGCCAGAGCAGTTCCATAGAATTTAGAGAAGTCATTTGAGCCAAGTTCGGGAAGACTCAATAATTGTGCCCTTAGGTTCTGAAGAGCAAGAAATGTTTTGAAATAATTATTCCCAGCGGAAGCTGTAATGAGGTTAGGTTAGACACGATGAATAATTCTAATTCCTTACTGTGTAATGACACAATTTAAAATAGCATTTCAGACGTCGGCCTCCCAGGTAACTGGGTTAGATCAGTAATCTCCTGCTCTGATAGAAACTCTTCTACCTTTTTTGTGACTGCCTGAACATAGGTTTTCTGAGTTTCAGTACAGCAATCTGACTATCTTATTTATTCTTAATCTTAATTAAGGGATAAAATACTCCAGACAGCTTGTTGTTAGGATTATTTGTATACCATACGTGTTAAAGGGGGAAGAGGAGGAAGAATTAGGGGCTCCATTCTGACAGGTGACTAAACACTAGAGGAAACAACTCCAGACTTTTTATAGCCTGGAATATATAGCCTATATATTCTCCCTGTGACTGTACATATAGACAAGATGCTTATTTGAGGGCATACAGAATACACTTTTCAATATAAATATTTCAGCTGGGGGAAAAAAACAACATCCTTGAAAGTGATTCAGGGGAGGAAGATCCTTTTGAACAGCTGTATCTAAGGTTAGACAAAATAACTGCTGCACCCTACCATATTGTAACTCTGGTTGTTGAAAATTTTTTTTCTTACCCATGAAGTCTGTCTTCCTCCAAGTAGTCTCTGAAGGGAAACTGATAAAAAAGTATTCTCTTGCAAGAGAAAAGATGTGTATAAACTTTACAACAGAGACAATAACAGTTTGTTGACAGCAGCAATGAAGTCTATGCTCTTAACTACCATAATATGTGTGTAGGGCTCCCAACATGACTGAGTCTTCCTCATACAAACTGCTTTTATCTTTCTTCTGCCCTCTCAAGCATCTACTGCTGGTCATGGTCACTGAGCCCAGGCCATGAGAGACTTTAGGTTCCAGCTTCCTCTCTCAGCTGTACTTACTCGGGCTCCACACTGCTCCCTTCCTCCTTGCTGTGCAAGGACTGGCTGGTGCACAGGATTAGGAAGCCTAAAACTATGAAGAAAAGCTCAGGTGGTAATGGTTCATCCTTCTCCAAAGGAAAACAATTAGGAAGTAGTGAAGGCACCTGGAGCACAGATGCAGTTGTTTAAGTTAATTACACAGGCATGAGGGCCTGATCCGTGTTTGTTAAGTACTTGGGAGATCTTCAGTGTCCCTTAAATGTGAATCCAGCTTCAACAGAAGCAGAGTTTATTTCTTTCCTTCTGGAAGAGGTTGTGGAACTGTCTCTGCTAAACTTGAAGGCAGTGCAAGGTTTGTAAAGTGAGCTCTTTTTGTGTGGAGAAAGAAAATGACTTTCATATTGTCCCTGCTGCCCCAAGTATTCAGGCAAGTGCCTGCTGATAACCTCCCTCCTCTCTTACCTGCTCTTAGTTTCTGTTTGTTAAGTCTGTTTGTTCAGACAAAGCTCATCTGTGTCCTGCACACCACAGCTCTGTAATAACAGAGTCAGTGGTGTGACCTCTTTGGGCTACCTTGGAGGCAAACCCAGCACCCTCGGGTTCTGCAGTTTGCTGCCCGAGGTCACGCATCAGTTATATGGCAGCGTGAAGAGCGGCACATCTTCTGCTTGGGAAGGCAACATGTTCCTTGGCAGGCTCCCAGAAGGCTCATCTAGATTTGTATCTGTTTGTCCTCACTGTACAAATCACCTCGTGGTTAGTGCAGATGCCTGGCTTAGTCTCCTCAGCAGGGTCAGAGAGGGGAAGTGTTTCAGAGCTCCTTATTCCTTTGTTTGCCTTTGTTTTCTCAGCTTTACAGGGGAGATAACAGCAGCACTGAGACAGCCAAATATTTGCTTGTATGAGTACATATCTTAATTTGTAGAGCCCTTTGAAAAACTGGCAGTGGCAAGTGCTCCAACAGCAAAGAGGAATCCTTCATGCTATAAAAAGCTTGGAATTGTTTCCTCTAGCGTTTAGTCACCTCTCAGGATGGAGATACTAATTTCTCCTCCTCCCCCTTTAACACACACAGTATGTAAATAATCCTAACAACAAGCTGTCTGGAGTATTTTATTGCTTAATTAATATGGTTTCAATATTATGAAATAAATAAGATCACGTTCAGATTGTGAGTATAGTAAAGTTAAGGGGATACGATCCAAGAAGGAGTTTCAAATCCCTTCGCATCTGTTCCTCTATTTTGTTGGATTAATTTTATGTTCTAAATTAAATTATTCTTATGAATTTGTTTCCTCTGATGTTCTGCCCTCCTCCCCCATCTTTTCATCATCTGTCTGCTTGCCACCTTTCCTGCTCTCTCGCACAGGGAAATAAAAGCCACTTGACAGCCCAGCTGGCTGAGCAGGTCTGTGCTGTTCCTCTCCATCCCCTGTGGGGCTGCTGAATGTGATGGGTTTGGAAAGCTCTGGACTTATTAGTCTCTGTTTTCAGATGAATGCAGGCTTTCCAACTGGCATTCATTGTTACTTTGATCCAGGTTTTAATTGAAAACTTGGGAATTCTAAATCCATTGAACTGTAGTAGACTTACTTTTAGTGAAAGATCCTTTTTTTTCCCCCTCTTACCTGCCCTTAAATAAAACACCAAAAAAAGCCAAACAAATCCCAGGGCCTTGCTTATTTCTGTTTAGTGAAGGAGAAAAACTTGTTAAGTACCTATCTTCTTTATATGGTTCTCACAAGGATTTTTTTAAACTGTTGGCTACAGAAATGCTGATGTGACTATAGTTTCTAAGTTATCAAAGAAGGTAAAAAACAGCCTGGAAAAGGTCACAAGACTGGAGAAACAAAAAAATCCTCATAGGCATAAGAGACGCTTATTTGGTAATTAAGACTTCCTTTTCATTTTATTAAATTAGAAACTGCCAATGGAAGGAGTCTCCTCGGGCTAGGAGAAGGATTTGGCACATTTGAGCATTACCACAAGGGAGAAATTACTTGGTTGCCGGTATAGATGCTAAGGAGCTGTTTGTTCTCTTTGGCTTAAAGAATAGTCTTTGCTCAAAGGTTCTTCCTTACAGACCTGACCTTGCACAGCACAACTTGCTAAGTTCCCTCGCTGCTGCCTCCAGAATGCTGCAGCTCCTACTGGGGTGCAGCTGCCTCCCCACCCCTCCCCGATGTCCCCCTTGCTGAGAGCAGCCAGCAGTGCTGCCCTGAGTTACTGATACCTGATTTTGTGGTTCCTGTTTTTCCTAAAATGAGCAGCTCCATATTCCCAGCTGATTTAGCACCACCACCACATTTGGTGGGATTGAAAACTGTCATAAATCCCCTCTCTTTTTTCTTAATGCTGTATTTTTATGGTGTGTGATTGTTAGTGGAACTGGAATACTTTATCTCTGGTAAAAAATTGTCTGAAATCAACCTGAGAGGTTAGAAAGCCCTTGGAGAGGTACAAACCAACATGGCCAGACTAAATCACCATTTAGAAATGGATTATGGTTAGAAATCAAATGTTTTTCCAGCCATGACCATTTACTTGCTGCCCTGTCTCATTGTGCGTAGCGGAAGACGAAGACCGGTGTCTCCTGGTATCCCTTTGAGTATATCTTTGCCCCAATTTATTTATGGTTATTCTTGCACTCTTGTGTTGCAAACTCCTGACTGCACCCAACTGCTCGTGGAGCAGTCGGAATGGTGGATGCCTTTTCCTCCTTCCCTCACAGGCAATGCAAAGAAAGGATACAGGAGGTGTCCTGAGTCATCTCCCACGTGCTGAGGGACGTGTGCTGTGCTTGTTGCTTCATGGTGCTCTCTTGGAGTCTGACTCCTGAAACCTTTTCCCATTTAAGGCATATTAGCCATAGTCTCGCCTCTTCTGATTTTTTTAAAAAAATTTTTGCTTGCTTTTACTACTTATATTTGTCTCTTCTCCGGCAGTAAAAGAAACAGCAACTTAATGCAAAGTAAATCATACCGAATTTATGCTTGTATAAATAGCGTGTATCTCTTCACGTACAGGTAAACAGAATTATAAAGACATTTGTGAATAAAATTTTGAGAAATGAGAGAGTTCGCTAGTAACTCATTTACTGTGACAGGAGATGAATAGGGGTAATTTAGTCTCATAAAAGTAAAATTGGCTCATGTCTTACATGGGGATGGGAAAAAGATTATTGTTTAGCAGCTGGAAAGCTGAGTGGAGTTGAGAATTGGCAGCTGTGCTGAGGGGGTTTGCCTGCCTGGCTCTGTAACCTCGGGTGAGCCATTTAGTGTGCGTGTTGTACATGCTGCCTCCTGTAAATAGAGATCTAATTCTTGGCTAGTTTGTGGAGGGATTTGTTCTCCCCAAGTGAGGCACCAGAAAATAGAACTCTGGTGTGGTGCTGCTCTATTGCCATGTTTGAATAAGAGCATTTCCTCCTGTCCTTCTCCTGTGGCTGATATGTTTGCTCCAAGTGTATTTCAGTCTTCACATCTTTCCTGGGGACAGAGTGGAAAGTAATCTTGAAAGAAAAGCAAATATCCTTTGGTTTTAAAGGTATATAATGATAAGATAAAAAGATTAGGGCCTGTGGGAGTAGGCATTATGAGACTCAGATGAAGTACATCGTCTTCTAAGGTACCTACCTTGTTGGACAAGTAAGCTGGACTGAAGGCACAAATGAAATGGGCCCGGCAACTTCCTGGAAGGACTGTTACTAGAGAAAATATTGTGAAATTCCCTGAGTTAAAGGATGGTCCGGGCTCTGCTCTGTGGAGTTGGCTGAATGGCAGCTCCCTCTCGAGGTTTAGACATTGCCTGAAATGAGAGATATGGGCAAGGATTAGGTGGATGTAAAAAGAGAAAAAGAAAAGGCATGAAGAGAGGTAAAGTTGTTGAATTGCTAACTTTGGAGAACCTCAGAACCCTGTTCTGCCACTGTGGAGAAGGACAGCAGCGTTGGTGTGTGTTTTAGTTTGGAAGGTGGGGCAAGAGAGGAGTTCTGGATTGGCTGGATTGTCTCTGAGATGGCCTCTGGCTTTCAAGGGTTCCAATAGGTGCTTTATAAAAATCTATGGGACTAGAAAAAATGCATTAGTTCTGCAGTGTAATGTTTGTTTATTGGTGTCAATGAATGAAACCCCACAAAATGTCCATTTTTGCCTAACCTGGTCACTTTCAGCATTTTTAAGCTCTTAAGAAAGCTAAGCAGAAGGGACTGGCTCATTTCTACTAGTGTTTTGTTTCCAAAGAAGTGTTTGCATCAGTCTTTTTGAAGCTGGGCTATTATAATGTGAAATGGAATTGCTAAACCTTACATTATCAGTAATTAATATAATGATTATGTTTCTCTTTTCATTTTTGTGGGCTTTCTGGTTCCTCTGAGTGGTGATGATGCACAGGCTGACCTTTCCTAATGAATTATTTACACATTATGGCTGGTAACTGGAGACAGAAAGATACTTTGTGCCTCTTCATAACATTCCCCTAAATCACTCTGAAGATGCTGCTCTGTCAGTACTTCCACATGTGCTGCTTCTGGCTTTTAATCAGCTCATCATGCTGCAGATCTGCGAATACTGTTGTTTACAACAGTTTGGGGCTCTTGGCTAAACGCTGCAAACAGCTTCAGCCTGGGACTTGCTGAAGTCCCAGTGATCGCTCGAGCCCAAGTGCTAATCCTTATGCTTTGCAGCCTGGGCTGGGATTTGCCACCAGGATTTTACAAAAAGCCAATTCAAATTTAGGAAGCTGTACAAATGCTTGAGGTCTGGGTTGGCAGGGAGGAGCTGTGTGAGTTCCGGGAAACCTCCATCTTGCCTAACCTTTAGAGGTCTGTGTGCATCTCTTGGTGATTTACTTGAAGAATACTTCTAGATTCCTACTTCCAAATGAAAAGAAAAATCCAGTGTGGGGTTCAAGTGACTGTGAAGTGTAGAAGCTAAGGACAGAGATAAAATAACCCAGGAAAGGAAAGCTATGCACAAATAATTGCAGCTATTCCTGGTATCATGGTTTAACCTCAGGCAGCTGCTCCCTCATTCCCCCACCAGCAGGATCAGGGAGAGAGCTGGAAGCCTGAAAGCCAGACAACTCGTGGGTTGAGATAAAGATACTTTAGCAGGGAAAGCAAAAGCTGCACAAACCAGCAAAGAAAAACAAGGAGTTAATTCACTGCCTCCCATGAGCAGGCAGATGTTCAGCCATCCAACAGCCTCCTGTGCCATGGGGAAGCAAAGAGATGCACACATACACCATGAAGAGGGAGGGGAATTTTGGAGTTGTGAGAGGACAGGAGGCCGTCTCACAGTGCAGGGTAATATTTGGATAATGCGTTTTTAATTTTTTTTTCTGGTTGTAGTAAATGTTTTCAATTACTGATTCCAATGTGTGGTTTTCAAAGTCAGTGCCCTTGCAGACGCAGAACAGGCACACTACAGTTTCCCTCTGTAGTATGTCTGCTCTGTGAGCCTCAGTCCTTGAAAGGAAGTGCCATTTTTCAATTCTTGGCCTGTCTGAAGATGATGCTTTTGAAGTGCCCAGTTTATCTGATTCCTTCTCCTCCTCCATTCTGAAGTACCTTACTGTTCTCACAGATCATCTTGCTTGGTGGAGCAGTTCCTGTTTATAAGTTGTCATTGTCTCTTTGCCATCCTTTCTTTCAACCCAATGCTTTCAGTGACCCATTTTCCCTTACTCTTTTCACTGCTGATCTCCCTACACCCTTTTCATGTTTGAATAATTGCCCAGTGACTTAGATTTACCTTATCTCGTATTGTAAAAATTTTCAGGAAGAGAATGTGTCCACATAACTTGCTTTACCTTTCTGGCACTACAGAGTATAAATGGTTGTTATTAATAATGCATACCAAAATGGCCTCTTATTTGACAAGTCTACTTCTATTTTAACATATAATATTTATGTCATGCTTGTAAGTAGTCGTCAGCATATTTCATAAAATTAATGGAGTCCCACAAAATGGGAACTTGCTACTGTGTCTGGCTGTAAAATTTTTGCTGAGAAATGGAAAGAGGCTGCAGGATTTTGTATGCAAATTATGAAAGGCAAAGATTTGGCTCTGTGTATATTTGGCAGCCAGTGCTGGAAACAGAGTGATATATGTGATATATTAAAACATTTTAGCATGATAGAGAAAAGAAAGCTTCAAATTTTGCTGAAGCTATTCAAGTTAAGACACGCACACTTTAATTAAAGAAGCCAAGCACCAGCTGAATCAAAGCCACTGATTTGTTTTCACTGGGAAAAACAGGTCTGAGTGATAAGAAGATGGAGAGTTTGCTTAGTGAGAATAAATTCCTACATGGTGTTTATTGTCTAAACCATATTTGAAAAACAGATAATCTGTAGGATATTAAAAAATAAAAGAAAGGAGAAACATAGCATGGCTGCTGCCTTTTCCTCAAGCGTTCCTTAAGCTGTATCTGCTCCATAAATCTCCATGTAAAATTCTATGGAATTGTTTTCTCTGAGTGAAAAATTGACTTCACTAAAATGAACAATTTTGCCACTGACTTAAATGGAGCTGGTTTTCTTGGAGCTGTACAAGTTATTTTTAGAAAGAAAAATGTTCGTTGATGCAAGAAATTTATCCCTGTTAGCCCATTTTTTGGTGATACCATGGATATAAAGATGAAAGGTTGCCCAAGCAGGTTTCAACTGTGACCAGCCAATTAAAGCTCTGTTGGAAAATGTTCGTATACTTCAGTGTGATGCTGTTGCCTCCTTGTTTCTTGCTTTGAAACAGAAAGAAGTGAGAACTCAATACTGAGAACTGTATTGCAGTCTATCAAATTCTGTGGCAGAAGTGGATAGCTGTGAGGTTTGCTTAGATCTGTAAATATATCTTAGTATAAAACACAAATTGAGTCTGCATGTTCTCTTACTTTTTTAGTGAGAAATATTCAGGTTTGGGATTAAAGTAAAATGTGGTCAATATTTTCTGGACAAGGTTGTTACAGCACATTAAAACCACACTGCCAATTGTTTTTTTTTCTTCAACTTGAGGTGCTCAAGACTAATAATAGCTCTGAGCTACTTTGATTGATGATGTGAAAGCAACACACAACTGGAATGAAAGCATAAAATATTAATAATGAGAGGGGTTGTGTAAAATGTCAGCATGGGAATGGTAAAAGGCAAAGACCTTTCCACAGCTTGGCCACAGAGTGTGCACAAAGTTTGGAGAGCATGTGAAAGTTTTGGAGGGGCTTCCAGTGGGAGGGTTTATTATGGTGAGTTTACAGGGTGAGTGAGAGCTGGTGCAGACAGAGTAGCAGATACTGAGACGTGAGGGTCAAAGTGCTGGCTTTGGAATAATACTGAATGCTAACAGCCTGCTGGGCTCTAGCGATTCTGCAGATGTGGGACTTGTTCCATCCACCACTCTGTGCATGTATGAAGGCATGAACCCAGGAGAGAGCAAAACACTGTGGTTTACCTCCTCTTGCAGTATTCAGAGTGGAACTCTTAAGTCTCAGTGGCCATTTCCTGGGTTTGGCAGTTTGCTTTTTGACGTGTAATCCCTCCTCCTGCATTTGAGATCAGCTAGGACAGACTAATCCCAAGATTAAGGCAGATTAGATGAAGGGCTGTTTCCACAGCAGATGTTGCCATGTGAGCGCTGAGTTCCTCTTGTGCTAGAGCAAGGCCATAGGGCTTGCAGATGGGGCAAATTCTGTGTGTCTTGACTAATTGTCAACTCAGTCCCAAGTTCCCTTTATCCCCTGCAGAAAACAAACCATGCCAAGCATCCAATTAAGGAGAGTGAATTGGTTGAAATTCTAACCCAGGCTTTCGTTTACGTCTCTTCTGAATCACAGTCTGCAGGAAGGTTTGCGTTAGTTCATGTCTGCCTTGTTGAGTAGCAGTTTGTCTAATCCTGGAGCCAGCTGCAGGAGGGCACTGTCTGCTCACTGCCCCAAGGACTTCACTGTGTAGCTGAAACTGCTGCAAAAAAATCTCAGAGCTACCCTCAAAAATGATTTATGCAGGTCTAATGAGTAAGTCTTTTGACAGAAATGGATACTACTGAGACTGTTCTGTAAAACCACAGCAGTTTATTTCAGTATCATCTTGGGGAGGAGGCTTTCTACTAAACAGAGAAAACAAGGTTATCCAGGAGGTGTAGCTGTTATTTCAATATTTAGATTGGAAGTCTTAATATCCTTCTGAAACAAAATATAGTTACAGTTCCTATGACAACTCTTCCCCTCTCCTCTGGAGCATGGGCTAATGACAGGATTTCATTATATGGTCATGTAACACTGGGCACTGTGACAGCCTTGTCATCTCCACTGCGCTGTTTGCTCCTAAATGGCATTTAGCTTTGCCCACTTGTGTTGTGCAGAGCCTGAATTGTAGTGGCTGACCTTCACTGTGCTTATTGTCTGCCACCTCCCACTTCCCAGCTTCCTTCTTTTCATTAGCAGGCTCATTTTCTACCAAAATACATTTGGTATGCTAAATTTTATTGACAAAAATTCCTAGAAACTTATTTTAGTGGTAGAAATTCTATACACTGACATTAATTAAGAACAGCATCTTAACAAGTACACAGAGTACTGACAAAAAATTTGTGAGTACAGCAGCTAAACCAGAACATGCAGCAGACTCCTGTAATTACTTCTGCAACACACGTAAGAAAAACTATAACCAGTTGAACAGATATATTAAAAGACTTTATTCACAATAGAGAAATTTTTACAAATATAAGTTCTTAAAAATTAAGCATCTTGATCTATTATGTATTCCATTATTTCAGTTTATATAAAGATGAAAAGACTAAATGGAATATGTACAAATCAAAACCAATTTAAATACATGATAGAAATGGATATGTATGAAGTTACCATAGAAACAGTGAACCATTGGGCATTGCAAAAATCTGTGTATAACTAACACATATGCAATACTTATCTCACAAACAATAAAAATTTTTTTTTATTTCCCTGTGAAACAATGTTGGTGCCATTTAAAGGGATTTACTTCTTGGGACTGAACATATGCAGATTTGAATGCATTATTATGCTACAAAGAAATGGAAGAAGTGTGGGCACTTTGTTTATGCAAAAATAATGTGTCCATGTCACTGTTTTGTCCCCCCTGCCCCTTCCCCCCCACCCAACAATAAGCAATTTATTTTGCTCTTATGAATGACAGGGAACACAAAGTTACCATCACTAGCCACTTCCAAGAAGTTAGTTAAGTGAATGGGAATCGAAATGCATGGTATCTTACTGATCTAACAAGCAGTGGTAAATATGGACTGTTTAAAAATGATTGCTCTAACTTTGGTGTTTTGGGGTTATTAAAAAAAAAAAAAAGAAAAATTTATATATTCTCAGTTTATGAAAAGCTTTTTTCTTACAGTTGGCAGATCTACACGTTGTACAATCTTCTCGTCTACTTACATTAGTTTACAAAAAGTACAGTATAGTGCAGTTTGTACATACAACCTGAATACCAATACCACATCAAATTTGTGCTCTTTCAAATCATCCCAACTCCCACATTAAGAAAAATTCATATGAAATGTTTGCATTACAAGGAAACAGCTGTGATGCTTATATTTAAGTACATAATACCCAGTGCACACAGAGCTGTGTGATTGGAGCCTCCTTTTGAAACATGGAGAAGACCTGTCTGGCTCTCTACTCTTCCTTTCAGCTTGCTAAGTACCAGCAAGATCACTACAGACAGCTGGGGGTTGGTTAGGAAAATCACTTATAAAGTGGCTTAGAAAACACACTTCTCAAAGACTGCTCCTGTCTGAGCTTTTGTAGTTATTTAACTGAAACAAGGTCTAAAGCAGCATGTGCATGTGGGAGGCAGTTGCAGCAGGTGACCCAAGAAACATAACCAAGAAAAGAGTAATTATTGTAACATGTTAAAAAGAGAGGGAATATTTTGGTTTTATTCCACAGCTATGGTCGTTCAGGGGGTGGGAAAAAAATCTCCCTTATAAATACTATTTATAAAGAAATACGATGAAGTATAGTCCTCCAGTGGTACAAAGTCTGGAGAATCAAAAGCAGCAGAATTTCTGCTTTTCAACAGAGGAGAGTCAAGGCTTCATCCTTGGGTTCAGAAACCTGCTGTGATATGAGGGAATCCATACTTGTAAAAATGAAAATAATAATTAAAAAAATTTTTTTTACAGCAGAGCAAAAAGTTTGGAGCCGCTGTGCTGGCTCTGGGGAAGCAGGCTTTACCTGCACACCCACTTCCATCCATTCTCCCACTGCTGGCTGGTCTAGGCTCACCAAGGTGCCCCAATAACTCCCATGCAGGAATGCCAAGCCTGTGCTGGAGCATCAGCAGATCCTTGCCTTGCCCCTACACAGACATTTTTGGCAGCTTGTGTGGCACCTCCTCTGTCAGCAGGGGAGGCTGACAGGCAGCGCTGTCTTTACAGACTCCAGGGCAAACTCTATGAGTCAGCTTCCAGCTGCTATATATAAAAGTGTCATTAGTTACTTTTGGCTTCTACCTAAGAAAACCTCCACTGCAGACCTCCCTCAGCATAGAAAAAACCTAAAGCCTAAACAAATGTGTTCCCTCAGCTGTGATTAGCAATGCTATCTTACTAAATACCATTCCAGAACGTTACTGTTCAGAACGAGATTTGTTTCACTGCAGTCCAATCAATGAATAATGTTCTTTCTCAGAATGGGAAGCCAGGTGTTTCCTACCTGAAATGTATGGAAGTCATCCCATCACTAAATGAAAACACAGGTAGACTTAAAAATCATGTAAACCATTTTAAACCAAGTAAAAATAAGAGTTAATCATGCCTCCTTTCTTTTTCTCTTTGGTGATGCCACAGAGCAAAACATTTTTGGCAAAGCTGTTACCTTTCTTAGTAAACCAGGCCTCTACTGGATATTTTTTAAGCACATTGCATTTCTGTTACTTAAGACAAGACAGTGTTGCCAGAAAGTTTTAGTTCAAATGCAGGATAACTTCCTCTCTGAATGACTTATCTTCTTTTGAGGAGGCAGGTTTTCTTCAAGGCAGCTGAACGTCTATCTTTATTCATATAGATACATTAAACTGCTTTGTGACAATTAACCATCAAGTCTGATGTCAAGCTTGAACCTACCTAAATCATTGCAAAAGTAACAGAAAAACAAACAAGTTGTATCTGATATAATTCTAAGCTTCCAGGAAAATATCATTGAGTGGGTTTTTTTGCCAACCAACCAAATGAAAGCTACTGGACTGAATATATAAAGAAGGTTAATAGTCCCTTTCTTAATATGAAATGACTACCTTATTTTACTCCGTAGTAGCTTGACTAAAGACATAAGAATAACACCACTTAGAAAAGGAGGAAACAATTCATTCTATTACAATATTCTAATCAAAACCTGAAAAACTAAGGTCTGCTAACTAATGTGCTAAATCCATAGAAACTAGTTTAATTTAACTTCAACTTATACTGCAGTTTCAGAGTTGTGTCTGCATGAGATGAAAATACCCCTGTGTAGACTTCATTGACAATGAAATACATCAGATACTTTAGCAAGTAATGATAGACCCGCATAAGAAGAGGCTGTCACAGTCACAAGATTTGTCCTGGATGACACACAAAACAAACTAACATAGAACAGAAAAAAAAAAAAAAGCTCTTTATACTTAATTCAATATGGCTTTTTGCAACATGGCAAAATATTACAGCTTAAAGCATACATCTCCTCACAGAGGAGAGAAGAATTTTGCAGTCAAATTAAAAGCGTAACAGGAAACAAGTAACATGCAGACCTTCTGCTTTTTTTTGGCCAAAATGACACTGCAGCCTAACAGAATCTGTGAAGATATCCTAATTCACTTCTAAGAAGCTATTCATCTGAATTAGAGGATTGAGGTTTTATCGTAATTAATTTGGTACATCCATAAAAATTTACTGTTAAAGAAACAGACTGCAAAACACTTGATTAAAAAATTTAACTTAGGAATTTAAAACCAAATCATGTGCCCAAGTCCTGGAAATGTAAGGAATGAAACAAAGTATAAATTAATCTTCATCTATTTCTGGTTTTCTTCTTTATTCCCATCATCTTTGCGAAGAACAGGGAGAGGATGAGCCTCTGTGTTGAAGACCCAGTGTTCAAATGGAAGAAGATCATCTTCAGAAAACAGCAAATACAGGTACCTGGCAAGAAAAAAAAAAAAAGCAGGAAATGAGACCATATCAGGAAAGTGATTTTTCAGGAAAACACATAATAAATTTACATTTCATTTACTTGAGTATTAAACTTCCTGTTGAGATGGCATGACTGATTTTTTCTTGCACAGCAAAAAAACCCTCAGAACTGAAGAGATGAAGACAAAACTTTAATCTAATTAAAATTTTAGGAGATGATGACAGATAATGAAAGCTTTTTGTTTTCCCTCTTAAGAGGCCCTGCAAACTTTCCATGGAAGTTGTTTTTTCTTCTTTTTCTAAAGTTTTAAAATTAAAAGTATGCAATATAAGCCTGGTAAGTTCTCTGTCCAGTCAATTTGTTTCATTAGTGCTGGCATATATAATTAGATTATATCAAAGATAGGAGATGCAACATCTCAAAAACTATCAAGTACCTTTATCAGAAGTAAAGATAATTTGCAGAAGTCAGGGAATTTAGTTTATTGACACAGATTGGGGAAAAAAAAAAGGCAATTTGGCTTCCTGTCACCTGAGAAAAGCTTTGCTATTTCACTCAGATTCTGTTGTATGAGTGTCAAGGGTACTAATGCTAAATACTTAACTGTAAAGATGACACACAGAACTACTTCGCATTAATGAAAGTCAACTTTCTTAACTTACTTGAGTGTCTCTGAAAGGAAGAAACTTTGCTGCACGTCGTCATGGCTTTCACGATTGTCATAAACATCTCTAAGGCCAGAATAGCCACCGTCTACTCTGCAGTGTTTTTCCAGTGCCTGAAGCAGGGAAGAAAACACCCAAATCAGTGGGATTAACAAAATGAATAATATTGCAGTTTTTCTGCTTGACAATAAAACTAGCAAAAAAAAATAGCATAATTTTTTTGATAAAGAGATAAAAACTTGTTAAAGCTCTAGATAGAAAACTCTTTAACAAAAGACATAGGCGCACCTGTCTAATTTTACATTCAAGAAGAGAAGCAAAATAATAAATGAATAAAAAGTGAACACAAACCAGCCTTCAGAAGGAAAGATGTAAGGGTATAAGGATTTAAAGACATATGGATTTTCACTTATAATCTTTTTCCTCTTTTTAATAGGAGTAACAGTAGCCTTTCTCTCCCAGTCTCTCTGGAAACGGTGTTACCTATACCTTTCCTGGTCGTATTTGAGTACTTAAAATGAATGTGACACAATTGAGCACCATTCTAAAGATCAGTCTTTTCCTTACCTCCTGCAAGTCCCTTCAAAAAAGGAAAGGCAACTCTCCATTTTCTGTGTAAGTTGTATGGCTTCTCTATGCACTTATTTAATTTTTCAATGGGAAACCGCTGATATTGGGCTCTGACTGGATTTCTTTTGTGCAACAGTCATATTTTTCTTTGCTACCTCTCTGAAAAAGCTTTTTCTGTTTCACAGGAGTAGACAGAAAGCCAGGACTTAACACAACATCATTTAGCTGTAACAATAACAATGTGTTTTTCTCTAGTTAGTTTCCAAACCCTTCATTCAGTTAAAAGGTGTAAAAACAGATGACTGATTCCTATTTCACAATAAAAAGGAGTACACGGGTCACCTAAAAATACAATTTCTTTTCTGCCCACAGGAATGTCCTATATTTTTGAAGAAGAAAAAAGATCATATGAAGAGTATATATAAAAGGGCAAAAGTGATGCTGGAACTGTAGAAGGTATATACAGTGAGACTATTTAATAAACTTTGTTGCTTTTCTTTATCTTAGGTGTTTGTAATAGAAAGGAGGTACCTTTATGCCTTTTTATGAGCCATAACTTCTTTAAATATACTGCTATCCAATACCATATTTGAATATTGGTTATATTATCACAACTATATTTCAAAATGTTAATTCATCTTTTTTTTCTTTATAATTCACCTATTTAACAAGGCCACAAGTATTCTTACTCTGTTCATTTTTCTTCCTCTCTTTTACAATAACTCGCTGGTATCACACAGTTAAGGAAGGAGTAAAGAGAATTTAAGATGATTATATTTAAAACAACTCATTATTCAAAAACAAATTCAGAAAATGCTACTTAACCCTAAATAACTTCTTGCAATGAAAATGACAGTAAGGATGGTGGATGACTGCATTCACCCAGGACCACACTGCTGTGAAACAAGGTGTTTTCTGTGGTGATGGTATTGGAGCAACTTTCAGGCAGAAATAGCTGGGGCTTTATCCCTCCCAACACAGAGCCAGGAGATAACTAGTTCCTCCCTTTCTCAAGTTACTACAAATAGATTTTATTTAGAGAAAGATATTGCATTTCAAAACACACAAGCTAAAAAGCAAGGCAAAAGACATATCTAAACCAGGCAAAATAAGTATTTTCTGGAGACAGACGGGACTAAGAGTCACTAATAATTACTGAGGTATTCATCATCTTCCCCTGCTCTAAAAACTCTTCAAGATCTGTATTTTGCTGTGAGTAGATATCTTAAATGTCCTTGATTTTGCTGGAGTCCCTGTAGCTGTCTGCACACATTTGGCTTGCACGTCAGGCTCTCCTTAGTTTTCACTGGAGAGTAAGCTGCCTATCGCATATTTAAAAGGGATTTTTCTCTAGAAGAGATGCTTTAAAATATAACAGCCTATTTGTCTTTTCTTATGTGTCTTTAGGTTCTTTAATTTTCCTGGACACTTTTACTAAATGACAAATATACTTAAGTTTAAAGAAGTTATTTCCTCTGGCTGGTATTCCTTCCCTCTTGTCTACTTCAACCTGCAATGAATTCAAAATCTGTGCATCTGTGTCTGGATTTTCAATGTCAAACAAAAGATAATGTTTTTTGAGGCACAGCAGAAACAGAACTTGAAGGATAAGGCTACTATGCAAGGAAACATCTGCATTCTAAACAGGGCGAGGAAAAATAAAAGCAAATTGCATTTACCATTTATATGCTCTAATGTGCTTAGAGCCTTCTTTGAGTTCAGAGACATCATAAAGGTACCTGGAGGCACTTCTATGATGTAAACTGAGGGGTTAATTTGCCCCATGTTTGCCTTCTGGTGGTATCTACTTGATGCAAATATGAAGCATCTCATCCCTCAAAGCTACTTTCCACCTAACTAAAGGAACAGGACATCCACCTGCAGGATTAGTAGGATAAAAAGGCTCTAGGTTGTCAACCATCCTGGCAGTGATGTGCTTTTGTGACCTTTCCTGCAGTTTGAGAATACAGTGATGTTCACAGTGATAGGGGTAGTTGTGGGCAGGAGGAAACAATCAAACACATTTTAAATAAGTAGTTCTCAGAAAATGAGGGTGGCCTAGGATCAGTTATGATACAGTAATGGAAAACATCAAGCACAGTGAAAACTGGCTGACAGTCTCAAACTATCATAAAGGGAAAAACAAAGGAAGTGCTACAAATTTAAAATATGTGCCACATTTATAATGCAGAAAGGGAGGCTTTTATGAGCTAAGCTGATAAAACCTTTCTGACTCAGTAACAGTGAATATTGCTGGTGGTCATAACTGCATTTTCTCCAGCTGCTGAAGTACATACAAAATTATCTTGGACTCAAAGCAGCAAAGCAAATTCACAAATAAAAAAAAGAAGAGGCTATAGCATATTTTTAGTCTATGAAGTTAGAGAAAGACTTAAGAGACTTGTCAGAGAGTTTAGAAGTCATGACTCTAAAACAGCCTCCTTTTCTACTACAAGGGCACTGGGAAAAAAACCTGATGAATTCTTATTGCCAGAGTAACGAGTTGAAAATGGACATGAAACACCTGAAGAACAACTTTTCTTGGACAAAACCCAAATGGTCTGATCGTTTGTTTCCTCTTTTTTTCTTGTTTCAATCTCAGGTTCCCCTTTGTGCAACACATACTGGTAATTAAACCAATGACCCTCAGTGGCTGGGGGCTTCCCCAAGGACAGAAAGGGTCAGGTGCTCTTTGGGGCAACATTAAGGAGCAAGAGGGGACAGAATTTTTGAAATAGGTACAGTAAGCTAACATGATATGTGCTGTAACAAAAAAACCCAACTGTATTATGTAGAGCTCTATGGCTATAAATACCAAGAGAGAACAGGAAGAAAAAACATTTTAAACCTACAACTGACTGCATAACTTCTGGAAAGCTGTAAGGTTTGTTTTTTGTGGAACACCCAACTGCACATTAGGACAGTGGAAGATGGGCCCTGGGCAGAATGGGACCAGCTGCATCTCCCACACACAGGCTGTGCTAGAGCCAGATTGAGAATAACCACAAGAATGTTAAACAAGGAACACGTGGGGAGCGAGAAGAAGGTAAACAAGTGTACCAACTTGAAAGAAACACAAACAAACTGAACCAAATGGGTAAAGAAGAATAATAAGGAAAAGATTTCAATTGTTTATAACAATGTTATCAGTGTGGGCAGTAACAATGAGTCACAAATAACATCTCCTGGAGAAGGAACAGTTGGCATTGCTGAAGCCTGATGGGATGAATTCCACAAAAAGCCATTGTAAATATGCCAATTATAATCTGCCTGGGAAGATTCCAGTAGTAAAATGTGTACCTGTGGGTAGTGTTGGCAAAGAAGAAAGTAAGGGAACAGCCCTCTAAATTAGAGGTTTTAAAACCCAAATTGCTTTGGAATTAGTAACTCAGAAGCATATTGTTTCAGGACCCCAGAGCCAAACACAGAGCTGAGGGAGGCAAATTGAATGCCCTAAATAACTACACTCTACCTAGCTGAATACAGTGCTCAATGCAGGTATGGAACAATTGTGAATATTCAGGGAAGAAGTTTGAGAGTATAAGCATAGTTAATACTACTATTCTTTTTTTGGAAAGCAGATTTTGCCTTACATTTAATTCCTGGAGGATATCTAATTACCAGACTTGAAATACCCTTTTTTCCACAATGCTCAACAGCATTGGCACATTTCTGACATGATCAGTACCTACACAGTGAATACCGAATACATTTACAGATCTTGGCTGCTGTGGAAGGAGTTGGGTTTATGGGGCCATAACCCAGTAGGGTCTAGTAGGGTCCCTTAGAGATGAGAAATTGTAGGACACAAGTCTACATGTTCTGCCCTCAGAGCAGAGCAACCTTCTAGTGGTGTAAGCCCCTCTAAGAAGGTCATAATCATACACTTCTAGAAGCAAGATGTTGGGTAAACTGACAAACAGGACATTTTTGAAATCTTGGAAAGCAATATCTCTGCACAAGAGAGGTCACTATGAACAAAATACTGCAGAGAGTTTTGATTTTTTTTTTTTTTTTAATTTTTCTTAAGTACCAGAAAGAGCCAGAGAAAGAATGTTCTTCAGCTTGCTGTATTTCCTATCAGATGTCAGATAATTCAGCAAGGACAACATCAGTGTGAGGAGGACAGAAGTAAACTCCAGAGAAGTGTAATAAGGACCCATACTTGGAGAATGAAACATGGTAAATCTAAAGGCTCTCAACCTTAAGAGTAAGAGTGATTAACTGCTGAAATAAGGGAAACAATGGATTTGGCAAGCCCATATTTTGCAGTGCAGTCTAGCTGCCCTTTTGGAAGGCTTGTGCTAGACAAACACGAATAGCTAGGCTCAGCATGACTGGTTGCAGCTCAAAGGCCAGCGTGACAAAAAAAATTCAAATCTAGAAAAGATTGCTATCATTTAGGGAGTTTTCTCCAAATCACATATGCTTCTTGAAAGCGACATGATTTCATGTTTGATACTATCTAGTCCTTCGTCCTGGCCTTTGCCACCTTAATTAAAATCACCTTCACAGAATTACTGAAAATGCATTTCATAAAACTTATTTCCATATCCAAGGCTCAAATCCGACACATGTATGCACTTTCCATTCACAGGCAGCAACACTCAACATCTTGGACAGTACAGCCAAATGTGACCCCTAATCCTAGAAGCATTTAAGAAGGAGAAATCACAAGGTACTTTTCTATTATACAATATCAGCAGTATCTGGTTTTGTCAAAATGTCATCTATTTGGCAAATGAATTCCTGGAAATCTGAATTGATATCACTGATTTAAAATAAGTATTCAGTCCCCAACTGCTGAACAATGTCCAGGTACCATTCAATTGCTCACTTAACAATGTTACTAGGATTTAACAACAAAAAAGTTCAACAGAACATTACCTCAACAGCTTCCCATCCCCACTCCCTGTACTTGGGATCGTGAGTGAGGCGCCACATGTACATGTAGGTCTCTATGACTTCTGGTCGTAGGATGTAATATTTTTCATTCTGTCTTGTAGCAATGGCCTCAACACCACCATCAAATCTGAAGGCTTCTGGTCCCAGTTTCATTCCTAGCCAATAAAAAAGCACAGACTAAAATAAAGGCATTAAAGAAGGTTTCAAATTTTGTAACCAAATCAAACCCCCCAAATTACCAAATCAAACTAGGCTTTTATGTGGCACAAAGTCAGGTTACCCAAAACAATATAATTATGAAAGATACTGCAAGCTCCTCCTGTTTTTAATATTTTATAAATAATTTGGAATAGAAGAGAGCTGTTCTTCACCAATGTCTTAAATGGCAGGTACAGTTTGAACAGCAATGCTAACATTTGCATTCTGGAAGACTTCATGTAACTAGCAACAAGTGAAATTTTGCCTAAAAGATGAGGATATTTACTTTTCTATATCAAACTGGAAAATACACTCTGGGACTTAAAATGCTGCCAGGGTTATTTCTATGAGAAGATGATAAAATCCAAAGAAATTTCCTGTACAGAAATCCACTTTCTTTGTGCAATTCTATTGTTTGCAGCATTGTATCAACAGAACCGACTGTAAAATATTCTTTTGTGCATAAAACATGATTAATATCTGTATTGATGCATAAATGAACAGTCTCTCTCTTACTTGTATTCAGCTATTCAGAAATTGGCATTGTGAAGGAAGCTTGTTAATTACTGTTATATAACTGTCATGTCAATTACTACAGTGAGGAGATAGCTTCAGGTGCACAAAAATTATTAATAAAACAGAGCAGCCATTTTAAAAGTTACTCTTAAAGCAAGGCAGCATTTGCTCAGAAGGGACGCTCAGTTCTCACTGCGCTACAATTTCCATTCAGCTTTATGCAGGAACACCAGCGGCTGCCTTCAGGAAGGCGAGCTGGGCAGCCAAACTCTGCGACACGGCACTCACGTGTACGGTCATAGGATTCATGGCAAGTCCTGGCAATTTCAGCACCCAGCTCGATGTGGTGGCCTGTCTTGTCACTGGGTGCTCCGTCTGCCCCCAGAGCAAACATGCCTCCCGCAAAACACGTGAGGTGTCCCATCTTGTGCTCCAGCAAGCCGCCCTTCCACTCGGCGATGTACGTCAGGCCCCCGCTTGACTTCCGGATGAGGTGGGTCTCGATGGCCTGCAGGGGGGCACGATCTCAAATCAAAGGCCCTTTGGTAAAGTGCAATGGACAAAGCTGTCTTGCCTGTTGCTTGGTTTTGCTCCGTATTGCCTTTGCTCATAAAATGGGATGGATAATTCGAGCCAGCGTAACTTCAAATGGCAGCCAAACCGAGGCAGGTTAACATACATCAGTAATGATGACTGATTTTGCTCCAACTTCCAGCGATTTACAGGGTACGTTTCATAAAAATGTTGGAAAGACCTACAAAATACACTTCTAATTTTGAGTTATTTTATTTTTCCCCTTTCTACATCGAGCAGTTTCAGGTAATTTAGCTTTCAATAGTGATTTAACTTTCGATAGTTATTAGCCATCACTTCAGCTTCTGTATTTCCCATTTTAATTCTGACTTATTGACACAATTTCATGTAAATTACAAGCAGTCATAACTCATATTCAAAACACTTGACTCAGTGTATGCAGTGAATGATGTTAGGCCTCTGAGTCTAGATGGCATTCCCAAAGTCCAGTGGGTTTCCCTTCCCAAACTGAAATCCTCTACTTATCTATCAAGAGCAGGGTCTCAATGAGATCTCTGGAAAAAAAAAAACCTAAGCAGAACAAAAATACACAAATTTAGAGGGAACTGAAGTTGATGACGTTAGCAATGTATGGTCACCAATTACAAAATCCAAGAAAGCAACCTTCTGTTGTGGGAGGAACAGAACTAAAACAACAGAGGAGATGCAGAAGAGCACATTAATTAGAAACCACAAAGAAAGTAAGGTATTACTCTTTAAAAGGTAATGGAGAGGAGGTAATTCTGTCATGCATTCAGTTATCCATTAGTGCTCTGATTGTTCTCTTGAAATCACAAGATCCAGAAACAGTACTCAACATGCATTATACAAGAGAAAAAACATTAAAAATATCACTCCAGACAACTAATAACAAAAAACCCCCAGGATTTAAAAAAAAATTTTATAAAGAGACAATAGTGATTATAGTTATTTCTCCCCATTTAAGCATTTGTAAAGATTGTTCCTATAAGCATGAAAAATCCTGTCTAAATTAGAAGCATCAGCAGAATAATTTTGCAATTTTTACATATTGTTTCTTTTTCTGCCAAGGACATCATATTGAAAACTATACTTTGTTTTCCAGTAATACTGGTGCAAAGCACTTAGTAAGGATGCTTTCTGCCCAGATCCAGAGACACTATTAGCTCAGAAAACCCTTCCACTGCTTGTTTCCACCTTGATGGCATGCTTTTACTACTAGGTACCTACTGGAAAACATACCTAAATTTTAAAGCAGAAGTAAATAATGAAAATTCCTGTGCTTTAAAAAAAAATCTGCTTTTAAAAAAATCATGCATAATTTAACCTATAAAAAGAGGAATTAGATGTGAAAGGGGAATGGTGAGAAAACATACAACAGTTTTGTGGGAAATAGCTTTCAGACCTATTTGGGCATTCTAACAACAAGCTGCCTAAAATCGAGTTGAGAAAATGTCATTTCATTTAATCTTTCAGCATGGTATGTCCCATCTCACCAAAACAACAGTTCTAAAAATAGGCAATAACTCTACTGGTCACTTAGCTGTTGGGTCAAAATTTATTTAAAAAGTAAACAACTACAAAAATAGATTGATAAAATTTACCTATGTTGCATTTTTTTTTGAAATAATGACTTGAAAAGCAGAATGAAGTGTTGCTGTTTCTGACCAAGATAACAGCAACGATGCACTTTTGAACTATGTTAACTAGACCAGAGTTGATTCTTGTAGTATAAAAATGGATTTTGTGATACCAATCAGTGTTGGTGAGTTTTTTTTCTCTCTTTTGGCTCAAGATTAAAGCTCAGTCTGAAAAAGGTTGACTTCCAAGAGTTTTAAAATTATTCGAACAAACTGGTGTTAAGAAACTAACAAATTGATGTTGATTGATACCAAGAATGTCACAAAAATATATTTCCAATTTAAGTATTCATGTTTAGGAAAGCAAATCATCTCTGTTTTATAAATGGGGACTATTAAGAACTAGTACATATGTCTATTAAAAGTTATTTTATTATGTAACCATCTTATTTAAAGCTATTTTTATGAGGTAGTTATTAGATATATTACAGACTCTCAGATTGCCTTGTCACGCTTTGTACAATCCTGGGTCCTGAGTGCTAGATAATACCTATACCAGTGTGTATGGCAGGTCACTACGTGTTTTTACCTAGACATGAAATGTGAAGCTTAAGAGCAGGATAGGAAGGCAGGGTCATCTTCCCAAAGGGGAATGCTACTTACTATCTGCAGTGCTTTGGGTGCAGTTCTGGCAGGGAAATCAAGTGAGTAAAACAATTATCATATAAGGAGAATATTTAGTGTGGTGACAAAGATCCACCCAAGTGAAAAGCTCTGTCTGGTACAATTGACTCTGAATTTCACACTTTAAATAAACTCTTTTTTTATTTTGATATAATTATGTACTCACTTAAAGGGACACATTTATTTAAATTTCAGGTCTATTTCAACTTGCCCCTCATCTACAAATAATTATTTCCTGCACTATTTGCAGACTGGGTGGAGGGATGTAGCACCTCTCCTATGAGGAAAGGCTGACAGAATTGGCATTCTTCAGCCTGGATGAGAGGCAGCTTCAGGATGACCTAACTGAAGCCTTCCAGTACCCAAAGGGAGCCTACAGGAAAGATGGAGAGGGACTTTTTACAAGGGCATGTAGTGACAGGACAAGGGGGAATGGATTCAAACTGAAAGATGGTAGGTTTAGATCAGATATTAGAGAAAAGTTCTTTTCTGTGAGGGTGGTGAGGAACTGGAACTCATAGCCCAGAGAAGTTGTGGATGCCCCTTCCCTGGAAACTTTCAAGGTCAGACTGGATGGAATTCTGAGCAAGTGAAAGCTTTCCCTGTCCATGGCAGGGGTTAGAATGAGATGGTCTTTAAGATCCCTTCCAATCCAAATCATTCTCTAAGTCTCTGATATTTATCATTATAGAGATTATTATTTCTTCTTACTGTAATAAATATTCTCAATATAAACCAATACACAGTACCTGAAAACAATCAAAAAAGCTAGAAGAATGTGGTCTTTGACTAGCTGAAAATACATTACTGATGGATAATTGTTTGGATCTGGTACAGTTTTTCTTTTAAGTAAATGGAAATTTCATTTCATTCTAGAATGTATTTCTGCAATTGAAATAGTAATTTATTTCTTTCCATCAAGGTAGGGCAGAGAGACAGTGCAACAGAAAAGTCTGGAAAGAGAAAAAGTAGCTACAAATATATATTATGAAAGGGAGCAACAGCAGATGCTACCTGGGAGTGGAAAAAAAAACAAACACTGAAAGAAAAAAAATTGAGACAACCTGATTTGGGGCTGTAGTGGACAAAAAGGAGAGGGAAACTAAAGGTAAATAAACATTTTACAGATATTTAAAGAAATAAATTTACTACATATAAAGCTGATATGGTATACAATATATCATGTATCTGTAAGCTCTTAGAGCCAGAGTAACTTTTTACAGCTGATAGAGTTCCTGGCAATTTTTCTTTTTAAGCTTTTACCTAAGGCTCTGCTTACAGACCTCACTGCAGTAAAGCCTTCAGCCAAATTACTTTTTTCTCCATCTTGTGGGAAATTATTCCTTCGATGCAACAATTGTATGAATGCTTGTGCACTCAATTAGAAACACTAACAGTCCGTTTTACAGTTTGAATTGTGACTCAAGTGCTCCTTGCATTTCTACTGGCATCTTTCTCATGAGTTTGCATGTTAAAATTATGCCCTTGCCTATCTGTTACAGTGAATGAGACATTAGGAATTGTTTCAGCTAGAGGACTGCAAATTGCACGTTTGTGTAATCTCTGTTACTGCCAGCATAAAGGAGAAACTCCTCAGTTTTTCTCAGCCTGATTTCCTCCCCCTCCTGCCCTCATTGTTAAGGCAATATGTTCTGTGTTCTCTGCTTATCAGCCTGTTCCTTAACCTATGCATTATACTTGCCTGTTACCCTTGCAAAATTAAGCAGAATTGGACCCTCCTGATAAATAACCATTCTTCTTCATTCAGTTCTTCACTTCTTTAAGCTTTTACACATCTTAAATGATGTCTTCACCATCCCCTTCAGTCCATCCCTGACTTGATTTTGTGGTTGCAAAGTCCTTCATTTACCCTTCAAGTGTTTCAAAATGTATTATTTATAGGGAAACACAGAAGACCCAGAACTGAATCATCTCACTGTTGAAATGAGTTAAAGACTAATCAATAAGCTTATTTTTACAGGTGTTCTCCTGGTGGATTACACTGACAGGTAACAAAAACACTAACTGAGATGCCTGCAGAGCACAGGTGGAGGCTTCTCAGGAAAAATGATCTGCTCCTCAAGGCTGCTCAAATTCTAAATAAACATGGGCCACAGAAGTGTTAACTCTGCTGAAGGAGCCGAGATAACAAATTACAAACCTCAAATGGCAATGCGACCGCACAGTTCTGCTACCTCTAGTTCTTGGGCATTTTACCTCTCCTTTTACAGTATTTTCTTAATTGTGATTAATGAATTTCAATGATTACTGCTGTTTTAACAAAACCCAGGTGGTTTCATTTCCCGCCTCAAGATGTCACTGTAGCTGGAGAAAAAACTGCCCAGCAAGACAGTTCCATATTTCCATACCTTAGTAAATTTGAAACTTCAAAAATATGATTCTAATTCTAAATTTCAAGGGTTTATAATGTCTGTTTTGGGGATAATTACAGCTCTGCAGGCGTCTTCATAACAAAGCACCATAAATTATCTCTGTTCAAACTTTTAATATATTTTTCTTTCCCTAGGAATTTTCATAAACAGTATTTTGATGATTTGAAGCAAGAGCGAGGATGAAAGAGAATTCTACCATGTGTTATTTCCAATAATTCAAAGATGTATAATGTCAATTGCTTACTTATTTATTTTAATACTTACACCTTGCACCAGTACATTTTATTGTTTTGAAACAGCACACAGCAGCAGGTCAGGATTACTGGGGGTTTACATTCTGTGAGTTTCTAAGTAAATTGTCTGCTTTCTTGTTACTTTGTTACTTCCCTTACATTTTCTCTGATTAGGTGATCTAATGCAATAGATACTTTTCTTTCTCAATATTTGCAATTAACCAAATTTATCCTTTATTGCAAATTCCAGTGACTTCATTACAAAAAGTTTATTGCTGGAATAGGAAGTTCAAGCCCTTGTTAAAAAAAATTTAAATACTTCTGCCAAAGAAAATTAGTATCTTATGCTGATGTCCTCACTGCTTACTAAACGAGCTTTAAAAATCAAAACTGAAATCTGAACACAGAAGAAACTTTCATTTGTTTAAACACCATATATAAGAAACATTTTGAAAGCACCAAAGCACTTACTTCTTTTGGACTTTAGACATGTTATGTAGACAAGCTTAGATGTGCAATGAAATATGAGTGCTTACAGTGGAGGCACCTAAATTTTTAAAGGGGAATCATTGGCAAACATTTAACTACTGTGATACCTATTCATCTGATCATTAAAAAGATGATTAAGTTCTAGGGGAAAGCTGACTATTTATTTGTGTTTAAAAATCACTATTTTTTTCCCTCTACAGATCTATTAGTGTCTCTCAGAGCACCAATGCTCTAGCTCTAAATGTACAAAATGTTGTGTTACCAGAAGGATAAATTTATTCATATTTTAAAACAGTATTAATGGTCTGGTGTGAATCAAACCAAGTCACTCTCAAAATGTTACACTGTGCATGTTCTGAATACTCCAGGATATCTGTTGATTCTGACAAGTTTTTTTTTTGCTATCAGAAAAGGGAAGGGAAAATAGCATGACTAATAAGGACATGGCTGCTCTGAAAAGACCAAAGCCATGAGCAAAACCCAGACAATTTCTCTTTAGACTTTTCTAGTTAAAATCCTCCTTAAAGACTTCTAATAACATTAAAGCCTGCTGCTTCTCCTGACAGTCCATAAATAAGCAAAAATTTGAATAAATACTGGTCCGAAACTTAAGACATTGTGCGGTTATCAGTAAATTATTAACAATTTAAAAATCTGCAGAAGCCTGTCTTTAGCCTTGATGCTTTCTGTAAGCACTTTTAGAGAGTCTCAAAGCTCTTGCTGAGGGGGGGAAATACAGTGAAGAGAATAATAAGGAGCAGTGAGTGCTCTGGACGTTCCTGTCGGTTAAGTGTAACGAATTTTGTGTTCCTACATAACGCAGCCATACTATCACTATGTGCAGAACACCAGTGCAGCTGGGTGATAAGTATTTTAAACATGACAGCTGACAAAACTGCCTGTTTATTGATTTTAACACATTTAAGTTACATTCAGTTAAGTTGACTCCCACCTCCTACACCAAAAAAAACCCCCAAAACAAAGTATGCAGTGGGAATGCTGGGTACCAACTGTTCCGTTCTAAGATGGGCTGCTATTGCAGCATCCTGCCTGCCCCATTTATGTATTTTCTTCAATACCAAGAAGTGCTCAATTATTGAATACTCATGTCATTGATCACTTTTAGCTTTACCCAGTATGACAAACCATTATATTTGAGTTGTTGCAGTTCTCTCCTTGTCCACATCAGTTATGCAGTTTTTAAGACCACTACGATCACAAAGCAAATCACTTCAAGCAGCTTAATGGAGACTGCAGTCAGCACAAACCAGCCACCAGACTGTCACCTCAGTTCAACAGATCCTCACACAACTCCAGAGATGAAAAAGGCCTATCTGCCAATATCATGTTTTCAGTTTCCTAACAGTGCTTCATTTTCCCTCTCCTTTCAAGGACAAAAGAGTCTCCATGGATTTGTTTTATTTATCTGAAAGGCTGAAATCAACAGTTCTGAAAGATATTCACTACTTAATGCTGACAGTTAAATGTACCCAAAATCCCCCAACCACAATCAAAGCTACCTTTGGCAGAGTGCAAACTGAGTGTATATCAAAGCTAATCTGCAGAATTAGTAGCGTGCCAAAAAAAATTAACCCCCCCCCAAAGTAATTCTATATATTTTCTGTCTGAATACTCAAAATCCTGAGGCCAAAAAATTACTTTTTCCTCTTTTCATACTCACAGAAGTTTACTGCATTCACAGCATTGCTTAATTGTGCAGCCAAGCCTAGCAGCAATTTCTGAAATGGTGTTGAAATCTGGCAGAGTGGCCATGGCACTGCTTCACAACATGTGTTTCTCCTTTGGCCATTTCCATTGTTTCCACTTCCATGTGCTATGTTCTGCAGAAAACACTTGTTTTCTTGTTAGGATCATCTGAGCAGTTGTTACCCATTAGGAAAGAATAAACAATCTAAATATCTAAAAGTGATCTACCTATGCTGACTCAAGGTGAAACTGCAGAAAGCAGCTGCTTTACCTCACTGAAACCACAGGGCCACCAAGGGCTGCAGTGAACTGAGCTGCTTGGGAAGTGCTGGTGTGGGATTTTCCCTTTTCCTGTGAAGTTCTTCTGGGGTGAGTTACCATTCTCTTCACAGCCTCTAGATATGCCACTTCTGTAGAACTACACTGAGAAGGGGATGAAGGCAGAGTCAGAGAGAGAGAATAAATATATATGTAAGATGCAGAAAGATTGCAGAAATGCCCATAAATAAATGTAATGGGAAAACTTGGAAAGATACCTAACCATCAGACATCAAATGTGAGACAATCTATTCACAGGAATAGAGAGAAAAATGCCCTTCAGCTTAGAAAATGAGGGTTGACACATTTAACAGGGGAGGATTTGATGCAGTTGCTTGTGACACCGCTGTTGCTAGACTAGATATAAGTGAACCCACAAGGTCCATTTTTGCTCTAAATTATCATGTTCTCTTATAAACCTACTCAATTGTGTCTCAGAGATCAGCTTGTTAACTGAGAAGAGTGAGATGATTCCTGTCCTGGATACTTGCAAAGACTGTTGGATTATTCTATTGGCAGTTATTTCCTAAAAATATAGCTAAAAGCTGAATACGCATTTGTTCTGTAACTAAATGTTGCATGCTATCCATTGAAACCAGTTTAGAAAGATCTCTTACTTCATGTATTATGTGAAGCAGGACATTATTTGTATTACTTTTTGAAAGAGAAAAAAATAACTTACATTAAAAACACATTTGCTTGTCTTTTTGTGTCAATTTGACAGTTTATGAATCCCTCTGATGCCCTTACACATTCATACTACATTCTGCTATTCAAAGCAAGACTATCTTGGTCCCTTTTCCCATTAGAAATAAACTCTTTAAATGGCTTCAGCCATATATGCCTTTTTGTGGCAAGCAGAAACAGTTTTTAAATGTAGTCTGACATCTTAGTTATTGCTTTTAACTTAAGCCATTATATAATATGTAGGTACAAGGTATCGATACAAAAATTCTAATGGAAAGCATTCTTTTTTTTTTTTTTAAATATGATTTATAGAACAATGTGAAAAATAACCCCTAAGCTCTATCTAAACAGATTTCAGCTTTTCACAGTGAACTATATAACTTACCATATATTTTCATTTGTGGTTTCTGGATAGCAGAAGATATTGAATTAGGCATCAAACCTTCACATCACTCTTTCAGAATCTGGTGGGTATGTGCCGGACTGAATGGCCAGGAGCAATCATGCTCTCCCCTTTGGCACAGTCTTAAAAAGATTCTGAGAGTGCTGGGAGGAATTTCTCTAAGAAAATACCAAGCAGACTCAGAATGCCCAAACCCTGTGGCCTTAGTTGCAAAGAAAGACTGCAGCTCATGCTGACACTTAAATCAGCTTTAATTTAGATAAGTAGTGGATTGATAGCAATGAAGCCAATATCAGGATGGATTTCAAATCAGGATAGTTACTCCAATGAAGAAGAACCTGGAATCTCAGTGGGGCCCAGTCATCCTGCAGTTTCTGTGAGGCTGAAACTTTGCTGCTGCTTTCTGAACAAGCTACTTTACAACATCAAGCTGCAACTCCTAATGCTGCATGCACACTTGCAGCTTTGGTACAGATGTACCTCAGTACAGAAAACAGACAACAGGAATGCCATTGATCAGAAAATACTGGAAATAGCAACAGCCAGCAGCGTAAGGAAATCTGGTTTTAGTCAGGTCCTCTTAAACACCAACACTCTGGGGTAAGACATGATGCTCAGACTGCTTCTGAGCTAGTACTACTAAAAAATATTAAGGAAATAGATACTTTAAATACAGTCATATGCAGCAGAGCTGAGACTCTATCATTGAAACCGTCATATTCAGTGATGCTGCTGAACAGGTGATTCTGCTCCTCCAGCTGAAATCCGAACTGGGAGAATTGGTCCTGTAATGTGGGGACTGCCATCACTTCTGCTCCCTGCTGGGACCTCAATAAAAACCTGATTTTTTAAACCAGTAGAACTAGAAGGCTGTAAGCAGCTTTGAGGTGCTTCAAAATGTCTTTGTGGTAAGATGAATTGATAATTTCACACACTTTGTTCTCTCTGTTTGGCTGCCAACTCAGTGGTGAGCCATTACAACAGCACTGTTCTTATGCTATAGCCTCAAATGCACTCAAACTTAATTTAAGATCCACCTTTTGCTCTGAAGTTGAAACCACACTAGCAGTGAAAATGAGGCTGACTGCATCCAAATCCACACTTCCAAAATTAAAAGCAAGGTTTCCTTAGCAGAGGATACTCGGCTGTCAAATTTACAGCCACCAGAGATCACACCCTCCCTCAGATCTTCACACTTGCCTTTCCTCTCTAATGAAAAAAAGATGGTTGCAATAAGCAACCATGGTTGTGTTTTTTTTAATGCCACCACTTTTTGTGTATGGGAAGTAAAAGGAGACTTATGACTCCCCTAGGGACAGTACGTTTCCAGATAAATGAAAGAATAAGCAGATATTGCTTAGCATCTCAAAGCCTTGTCTATAGAGGCACTATAGATACACACAGTTAATAAGAGATAAAAGTCCTGGCCCTAGACAGCTTCCAGTCAAAACAGATGAAAGGATGAGGGAAAAAAGGAAGTAATGTTATCCTCTTTTTTTAATATATATCTATATATAAGAAAGCAAAGAACTGAGAAAATAGGTCATTTGCCCAGGACTGGAAGGAAAGCCTGTAAATATGAATTTAAACAGAGTACTTCCCAAGTCTCAATCTGGTGTCTCAAACCCATTATTTCTCCCAAAACAGCATATTAAGAAAATACCATAAATAAAAAAGCAAAGTGCAGACCAGCAGGATCATAAATAGGATACCATATAGAAATGTAAGCAGGAACAGTTCTGATTTTATAAAACTTTCTCTTGTGTCTAGTTGGGCTTTTTCACAGAAGCTGACAAATACATGCTCTTGTACCAGAAAGTCATTGAGAAACAACACCCCTATTTTCATTTCTAATTATCTACCATAACACATTGATCCATGTGTGGACCACAGTCAAAACACTTTTTGTGGCTGAAACACATGAGAGAATTGAACACAAGAGAGGATTTCCCTCCTGGACATAAAGGAAAAGGACAAGACTAGTATATATCTAGAGAAGACTCAGGAAAAAGAGTGGAACATCTATCTGAGAGCTACTTGTAGATGCATTTTTTGTTGCTTATTTTATACTCCTCTCCTCCAGAGACAATTGACTATATTGTACCAAAAGAAAAAAAAAATAGTTATATTTCAAAATTCTTCCCTTTCCCGCACTATTTGTATTCCTCTAGCACTTCTATTTCAAGAAATCTTTTTAAAAACAGAAACTAATTCTTTAAAAAAACACCCTGTGGTAGCAAATACATAAATCTCTCATATTGTCCTCAGAGCCTGTCTCTTTAGGATTATTATAGATTAGATTATTATGGAAAGGAAGATTTAAATGTCTTATTTACCTGAACCGCATCATAATACATTTTCTTGCCGTCTTCATCTGTCTTGTCTGACATCAGCCATGCCTTGAGCAGATACTCATAAAAGCTATCCCCAAGCCCTCCAATGGAGACATGATCTTAATAGGGAAGAAAGAGATTGAACAGCAATTTCATCTTCAGCCACGACAACAAAATACAATTACAGTTTGAAACAGTGTATTTAATGATCTATTTCTACAACATCTCTAACAAACATAAGCCTGGAGCCTCAAGAAAATTTTTACTGGTATATACAGAGAATTATTTCTTTTATTGCTATATTTTTAATCTAGCTAAAATGCCATAGTTGTTTAATATCCACAATGTGCCGCAGGAGATCATGGCAAAGAAAAAACAATTTATATGTGTCCATTCTAATTTGTGAACTCTATTCCATACAAAAATGTGTCAAACTAAGTTGTGTTTTTTTTTTTTTTTTATTCTAAAAAGGTAAAAAAGTAGAAAGTGTTCTCTGATTTGATAAAAGCTTTCCCTTAATGTACAGGCATTGCTCTTTTAGTCACTAACTTTCCATTTAAGTTGCTTCATAAAAAAGGCTTTTAGCTCCTTACTGCAGAGTTGAATTTCAGGTTATTCAGTGGTATTTCAAAATGCTGAGCCATATGTTCAAAAATAACGCTACATTTTCGAACGTGTGACTGCTCTCAGAACTCAGCAGTGTTTTGGAAGGAAGAAAAAGGACTTCACCACATCTACAGAGGATTGTTGCTGTGACACTGCTTTATTCTGCCCTATGCTTACTATGTGAAAAAATCTGGTACTAGAGATGCTGTGATTATTCAATTGCACAATTTAGGATGTGACCCTGGAAACACTAACACCACACAAGCCAGACATTCAACATCAGTTGCACCAGTGATGGGAAATTTAGTGATGCTCTCAGCTGCTAGTACAAGATTGCACCCATTTACTGTCCAGGAACGTAAGATTCTTGGCAAAATTTTGATGGGTTATCATGATTTCAGCATAGATCCCCTAAATACATGAAATACTACAACTACATATACATGCAAAGTGTTTTTCTAGGCTCCATTAAGTTACAAACAGTAGCTAGCGGTTTGCTTTTGAAACTTGCTGCTGCTTGGAAAAATTAGGTGATTTGGCATTTATCAAGTCTTCACTGAAAAATTTCTAAGTGCTTTACCAGGACTACTCATCTATAACTGTCAATTTTACAGCAAAGGAGGGGTCTGCTAATTCCACTCAGGAAATCCACGATGGAGATGTCATTACACAGATCACACAGAATGTCCTTGAGTTTCCAAAATTCTGGCCACGAGAAAACAAAAAAACCCTGCATGAACCAGACTCATAAAGTGAGGTGCAGAAGGGTTAGTGATACTGAGCTCACACTTCCTGACATCCAACTCTGATCTTAGCTTCAAAGTTATGCCCCTATTGGTAGAATTCAAAGGAACACAGAGAATTTATTTTTATACCCCTTTGTATCTTCTCTCCATGGAAAGACTCTTTTCACCTTCCAGACAGGTTACAAAGACATGCAAATGTAGGAGATAGATGTTTGTCTATTCAAACTATATCAACAGTGTCCTTTTCCTTGACTAGCCTGTGATATGCAAAAAAAAATTTAGCTTTCTGAATGTATCCTGTCCCCTTGACTACCAAATATATTGTACCATCAAACCTGGGTTTGAAATGGCTTTTTTTACCTCTCCAACCTCTTTTGAGGTTGAAATTCTGGGAAGACTACACCATTTTAAAAATTAAATGTTCATGATCCAAAAGGAGAAGAGGTTTCTTAAAACAATGGGAACATTTCCTGTGATCAAAGGCTGATCTTTGAACAGCAGCATTTAAATGACCTTTACGGTTTCCTAAATAAATTACCATAGAAACCTCTGACATTTGCAAACTAAATAGCACAAGCAGAGTTTCATCAATAATAAGCCCTGTTATTATATACATTATTGCAGTAGACAAATCCAATTGACGCACGCTGCAGCAAATCACTGTCAGTTTACTGTCAAAATAACAAGGGCTAAATGAATTTAGAGGAACAATGGCAGAGATCCATCATGTGGCCTTCACAGCTACAGCACTGCTGGAGAAGGAACATTCAGAAACCATTCCTCCCTCTCGGCTTTATGTTTAAGAGAAAATATTTCTGTCTTGTACCAATTAAGGGTCTTGATTGTTTGGTTTTTTCCCTTCTGCTGTAATCAGCTGAAAACAGCCTAGAAAAGCAATCTCAAAGAACATATTTTTCAAGTCTCACATTCTGATCTTCTCTGTGGGGAAAAAATTAGTTAATCAGTGCTGGTGAATGGAGGCGACTGATATGAAAGAGATGTAACAAGATGGAACTTGTCTTTGCTGCCTCAGCGTGCCAGGGATAGACCTGCAACAACATCTGCCCACCATTCACAGGCTCAGGAAGCTATTTATTTGTCAACACTGCACGCTATTGGAAAACAAAGCTTGTGTATGCTATAAATCTTTCTGTGAACACCAACAAAAACTGGCATTTCATGACAATGAGGAGTGCTTAAGACAATGCTTAAGTGCAATTACATTAAGAATATGGAAATAATGAAGGCCATAAGGCAGAATAAGTGGTTTGACTGCTTTAAAATATTTAGGGCAGAGCACTAACTGCCTCAGCCACTGGCAAGATCTGCTCTCATGAAGCATCAAAAAGCTGCTTCTGTGACTACCAGAAGCCAAGAAAGGAGTTAACTGGATCTGTCTCACAGGTGCTGAGGTTGTCTCTAATTTAATCCAGTACCTACAGCTGCAGGAACAACACTTCCAGGGGAGGTTTCATGTCTTGCAAAGCTGTGCTGAACCAACATGCGTTACAATTGGGCACAAGTCTCAGTTCTGTAAAGGGATGTCAGGGTTTACACCAACATGCAACCACATCTGATGGCCATGCATGCTGAGCTGCCACAGGCCTTGTGGCACAGGCACCTGCAGGAAGCCCCACAGCATAGCAGACTAAGAAATGACAGGTGTCCTTCTAATTTATACAGGAAATGGCATGTGCCTTGATGAGAAAATAAAACTGAGCAGCACAACCTTTTTGGACACCATTTTAACTCAAAGCTTTCAAAAAATAGATTTTAATCAATAAAATCACAGAAATCACAGAATGGGTCAGGTTGGAAGGGACCACAATGGATCACCTGGTCCAACCTCCCTGTGCCAGCAGGGTAATCCTAGAGCACATAGCACAGGATTGTGCCCAAGATAGTTCTTGAATACCTTCAGTGCAGGACACCACAACCTCTCCCAGACAGAGGCAATTTGTTTCAGTGCTCTGTCACTTGCACAGAAAAGTTCTTCCTCATATTCAGGTAGAATTTTCTGTGCATCAGTTTCTTCCTGTTGCCTTTGTCCTATTGCTTGGCAACATGGGGAAGAGCTTGGTCCATCCTCTGACATCCTCTCTTCAGACACTGATAGACATTGATAAGGTTCCCTCTCAGTTGTCTCTTCTCAGTGCTAAACCAGCCAAGCTCTCTCAGCCTTTCCTCAAAGGAGAGATGCTCCAGTCTCCAGTCATCTTTGTCACCCTCTGATAGACCTGCTCCATCTGATAGACCTGTCTCTTGTACTGAGAAGCCCAGAAGCCAGAACTGGACACAGCTCTTCAGCTGTGGCACGAACAGGACTTAGTAAAGAGGCAGGATCACCTCACTTGACCTGCTGGGAATGCTCTTCCTAACGCAGCCCAGGATGCCATTTGCCTTCTTGGCCACAAGGGCACTGCTGGCTCATGAACACCCTGTTGTCCACTGGGATCACAAGGGCCTTCTCTGCAGAGCTGCTTTCAGCAGGCTGGCCTCCCGCATGTACAGGTGCCTGAGGTTACTATTCCTCAAGTGCAGGCCCCTGCATTTGTCTTTGTTGATTTTCAGACAGTTCCTCTCTGCCCGTCTCTCCAACCTGTTGAGGTCCTGCTGAAGGGCTGCACAGCACCCTGGGGTATTGGCCTCTCCAGGTTTGTGTCTTCAGAGAACTTGCTGAGGAGGCATCTGCCCTCCATCCAAGTAATTGATGGATAAGTTAAACAATACTGGGCCCAGTACAGACCCTTGGGGGCACCACTAGAGACAGGCTTCCAACCAAACCCTGTGCCACTGATTACAGCCCTCTGGGATCGGCTGTTCAGTTCTCAGTCCACCTCCCTGCCCACTCATCCAGGCCACACTTCCTGAGTTTACCTACAAGAATGCTGTAACAGTGTCAAAAGCCTTGCTAAACTCGAGGTACACAATGTCCACTGCTCTCTCCTCAGCCATCCAGGGAGCTGCCACATCACAGAAGGCAATTGGGTCAAGCAGGATTTACCTTTAGTGAACCAATGCTGACTACTCTTGATCAACTTCTTGTCATCCATGAGGACAGAGATGGCCTCTAGAATGAGGTTCTCCATCACCTTTCCAGGGACTGGGGTGAGGCTGATGGGCCAGTAGTTCCCTGGGTAATCCTCCTTGCCCTTTCTGAAGATTGGGTTGACATTTAGTTTTTTCCAATCTTCAGGCACCTCTCCTGAACTCCGTGATCTTTCAAAGATGATCATGAGCAGCCTCACTATGGTGCCTGTGGTCTCTCTCAGCATTCATAGATGCATCCCACAAGATCCCATGGACTTGTGGATATAAAGTTTGCCTAGATGTTCTCTAACTCAATCCTTTTTGACCAATAGAAAATCTTCCTTCCAGCATTCCCTTACCCTGGGTAACTCCTCCAACCTGATGGGCCTTCGTGCACATTCTCATTTCCTTGGTTCTCCGATTCCAGGGCCTCATAACTATTGCATGAGCTCACCTGCAAAGATGAGGTGAATTGGGAGGGAATTCTCCTGTCAGCCTGAGCAAAAACCCGCTTCTGCTCCCCTCCATTTCTAAGGTCCCCTCCTTCTTCCTGGTGGAGATTGGGTAAGGGGATCCATTGCTTCTCGTGAAGTGGATGGAGGGTGCATTTGTCTGAGGCATGGTAGAGAGCAGACACTTGCCTTTGCCTTTGTGAAAATTATCTATTCAGACTGTGGCCATTCCTATAAGGAGTCCAGAACCTCATTTTCCCCATAGCTACATCCTAAACAAACTCTCATATTAACAAACCTCTCCAGTCTTTCCCTCTGTTGCATTGCCCAAACAGCTCACACACTGATAATCTACGGGACCAGCTAATCTGCCCATATCTTTTCAGAGCATGACAGCATATCCTGCTTGTTTTCATTCAATAATGTAAGGAAGAAAAAATAAAAAGACACTGAGTTGCATGAATAGGATGGTGGAAGACTGAACCTAAGCAGGAAAAGTGGAAAAAGCAGTAAGGTCTCTAGAATCACGATCCTGCACACTGTGCAGACTTTTGACATGTTGTGGAGATCAGAGAAAGCAATGAACAACAAGAGAAGCTCAGTCATCAGGAAGGGGCTAAGGCATTCAAGTAGTTCAAGTAATTAAAGTATTTTATGGTCTTTTCCTTCTAATTTAGGTTTCTTCAGTAATGGTTCCAAGGGGATTAATGCCATGACACATTTCTGTTTAGTTTGCTTCCTCAGTTGGTGGCATTTCAACAGAAATTATAGCTGGTATTAACTGGAAAGACTTGTCTTATTAATTTTTTTTTCCTTCAGTGAAGCCACAAAACTCTGAAAATGTGGAATTTGATTCAGACAAGCCGATAATGTTTCCTTATACAGCTACTTCAGAGAGCACTTTAGATTTTTGAATAAGAGACTTCTGTAGTCCACAAATTCATTTCCAAAGTCATACATATTCATAAATTTCCCTGCTTCCACAAGTCATACTGAAAGCTCAGAAAAATATTTTAAATACAGCAAGTAAGACTATTATTTTTATATTTGTAGTATTTTTTACATTTTATAGAACCTCAGACATAAAGTGAGTTTCTATATATTATGAAAGTTCTTTTTATATAAAAAATATGTAACAGCGACTGAAAGAAGTCAATGACTGCAAAGAGAACACTGATAGACAGGTTATAGTGCCAAAGACTGCAGCTACTTACGCTGGCCCCACTGTCCACTGCTGGGATTCAGGTAGTTGGGGTAAAGGCCCTCTGGTTTATCCAGTCGATTTAGAACTTTTCGGATATTCATTACCTAGTGGAAGGTACAAAACACTGAGCACTTCTCCATTTTCCCCACAAAATACAGGAGTGTAAATATGTCTAAAAATACCCCCCCCGCCCCGATATCATTCAGCACACACACCCAAACACCTCTGTGCAGTCATATCACAACTGAAAAAGTTGGTATCATCGTGCAAACAAGTTCCTGAAAACCTCTGGAGTTTCTGTGTCAATTGCCAGCCATGAAACAACACAACAGGAGCAAGCTCCAAAATTCAGGACTTGCCGTACAGAGTATCCCCCTTCTCCACAGGATACTGAAATTCACTGAGGCTATTTGCCTTAACTAAGCTCAGCTACAACAGCATTTATACTCCTTGTATACCTAAATCAGAAATGCTATTAAATATTGAGCTTATCACCTAGTTCAGATGTGGAAGTGCATGGTAAAGGAGCTTTGCCTGGAAAGGAGAGCATGGCTGGAACTGCCTGAGCTTTCTACAACCAGCTTGCCCAGCAGCAGGGACCCAGGCAGCCCTGAGCACTCCGCAGGCACTGCTAAGGAGCTCACTACAAATGAGATGCCCCGGGAAACAATTACAGTCCAGATGCTCAGCAGCTGGAGCCATCCAGCAGCACAATCCACAGCAAAGCACATGAAATGAGTTATACTGAATTTTAGGATTCACAGAAAAAGCAAATGTAGCAGCTCGGAAGAATGAGGATCTTGAGCACTGCAGGCCAGAAATTGTAACAGAAAAGTACTGACAGCTTCATTATAAACCCCTGAGTGACTAGAGACCCAGTGAAGTAGCTACTGAAAAAGAAGATAAATTAACTTATACCAAGCTGCAGAAGGATTCCTGTTGTGATACACAAACTGCCTTCTGCATCTTGACACTACTCATTGCCCAAATGCAGGCTCCAATGAGTCCTAGACCTCAATTAATGAGTTCTTCTATGAATATGTCCGTGCAAAGCTTATTCCAGTGTTTCTTCTTCTTTATCAAGCATACCAGCCCTGGAATGGTTTGCCTCCGAGGGCTTTGGAATTGCAATCTCTGAAGGGTTTTAAGAACAGCTTACATAAGCAGATTTCCAGCATCTTGCAGCTAGAGCATGATGCCACTTTGTAGGAGAACCATGGGCTAGGTTTTTTAAGATACAGTCTTCCACTATCTCTTAATAGAACAGATGTTATGCATTAAATTACCATAAATGCCACAAGAAAACTAACTTGTGTTGTCAATTTGTTTCTGGCTATTCCTCAGTGCTGCCACCCCCTACCCATCCACTCCCCCTCCCCAGTTCAAATTTAAGAGAAACTGTTCCTAAATTTACGCCTAAGCACATGAAAATTGCTAGGAGTTTGCTTCACAAAATTTATTCAATGCTGACAATGGTACTGCAGCAAAGCCATTCAGTCCTTACCCAATAATACTTTTAGATTTGACTATTGCTTTTAGACCTACTGCTGAACATTTGGAGTCTCATCAAGAATTAGATTATTAAGTCAATAACATCAGCTTTAGGTAACATGCGGCGGCTGCAGTAAGAATATAAAATCAAAACAAGTGTACATTTTAATTAGGAAATAAAAAGAGGATGAAATGATTAAGTGTATTATAAAGAACACGACTTGTTGGATATTAGTACATCAAAAAGCAAAGCAAAATTGTTCAGGTGGGAATTGAGGGAAGGAGAAGTTCTTTCAATGGCTCATGCTTATAAAAACTATCCAGAAGACAATGTTACCAAATTTTGGAAGAATTAGTATGCACAACAACTGTTTTGTCCAAGTATTTCTTTTTCCTTCACCAAAGAGAGTTCAAAGTATATTTCTAATAGGTCAGTGCAATGGAAGAGCTTTCTGACCTCACTGACAGCAGTGATATTATACAGCATTTTGAAGCGTAAACTTGTTGAAATCACCATGGTGCTTTGCTTTCTCTAGACATCAGTTATTTTCCTGAATATAATGTCAGGTTTTGTTTACACCCCATTAAGTAGAGAACTGAAGAAAGCTGTACAGTCTGATTGCTTAATGTGATACTAATTTAGAAGATAAACAGAAATTAAATGTTTTATGGGGCCATATACAAAAACATATATGAGAATAATTTTGGAAGAGACTTTTTGACTTTTTAATACAAAAAACATGCCAAGGTGATTAGGGAAAATGTAACAAAAGCTTACAGCTGAGGAAAATCCAAATCTCTCTCCGTGCATGTTAGTCTCTGAATATGTGATTTATCTTTTACAACATGATTTTGATGGAGCAGTCTAACCTTTTCAGCAAAGACAGGGTTTCCAGACAGGTGGCTCAAATGTACAAACTCCAGATGCAAAGTGCCAAATTCTGCCAAAATGCTGCTTCCACCAGAGGCCCATGGCCAATTTCGACCGATTCCACTAAGATGAGGGGAAGAAAAAGAGAGAAAATAATCATGAGCATCTATAAGGCAATGTTAATAAAATGTAATAGGCAGTAACTATACTGTTCTCATGAGAAGATAATTAATCTAAAATGTACTTAGTATGTATGCAAGGAGCCATGCTTCAGCAGCCTTCTGTGATTTCACCACAGAACCTTGAATTACTTCAGTCCAGCTCTGCTTGGGCTGTACAGTTGCTTCTTGCAACAACCCACTCTTTTTAGCTCACAAATGGCTCCCTTACACTTATCACTGTGACTGTGTTTCATTGCAGGATATCATGTTTAAAGACATGACAAAAAACCACTGACTATAAGAAAGCATTCTCATACTTCACCTGTTTTACCCTGTACTTAACACAACACACTCCAATTCGAATTTCTACAGTGCAACTGTTTGTCACCTTAAATTAATCCACATATACAGAATAGGCTTTAAGTTAAAAGCATTGCATGCAGCATATCCTCCTTAATGCATGAGACTTTAATAGGGTAGGATAAGTTTGTATTGTCTGTCTGGGCACTCTTACCAAGATGAGTAACTTCAGTTTTAATTATGACCAAAAGATACCTCTCAGCAAAAATAATCTTAGGATTTGTGCTGAGGATAGAGAAAAGCACATTTATTGCTAAATCCCCACTAGAAACTAATGCTGGTTGAGACTCAGGACGGCAAGTGTACTGAAGTTTCATTACAAAAGGTGGTATTTTTTTTCCCCTTGAAATTTCCAGCAGCAATAATCAGAAAAAAACCCTTGAAATTAAAAAAAAGCTACCCAGTGTTCCAGAGCATCTAGGTGAATAATGACATATTAGATTGGCATATTATTAGCATGAATGTTACATATAAATACACTTATTACATACTGGAATGTCTTCCACATTTCCAAGTTGTAAACAGCATGTGTTTGTTAAACACAAAACCATCTATATATAAATTAAATTTTTAATTTTACTTTTACACATAAGCAGCCACTACAGTCATCAATTAGCAGTTGCATGACCATGAAAATATGGTATTCTTCCTGAGTTAAAATGTGACTCATAAACTCCAAAACCAGCAAAACCCACAATAAATCATGATGGAAGTTCTCAGATGCATTAAAATCTCTTCTTCAAAAGACCATCTATAAGTGACACATGGAAATTAAGACTCCATTAAGTCGATCTCCCCGCTAGCCAGATTAACATGGTATTTTAAGACTTCTGCCAGACACACAAAATAAAACCAAGCCATTAAACCTTAGAAGCAGAGAACAGGCACAGAGAGACAAAGGAAAGAGATCTGATGAGGCTCTCCTGGTTGACCATAAAGGCACAAGAGGCTGGGACACGTGTAAGTCCTCTGACAAAAAAGTGTTTCTAATCTTCACAGCTGCAGACCAAAATCAATGACACAGTGTATTGGGTACTGCAAAGATGCACACAATCCAAAATTGATATGGCATTTTTGCGACTGAAACAGAACACAAGTTTTATGGTATTTTAATATCTCATTTTAAGATCTATCTTACAATTATCTGAGTACTTTTTACAGAGTGAAGAGAAACCCACACCTGGGTTTGCACTTCAATCTACTGTTGCTTGGGATATTTTTGAACGGGAATGTAAAAGCATCAGATATTACAGAAAATAGGATCAAAGCCTGGAAACCTCTTTTCTGCAGTCTGAAGAACTTACAGACTCTTTATTAGCCAAGAACAGACTCCATCTCTGGTACATGCTATCTCAAGTTCTAACTGCTGACTTCTAGATGAAAATATTTTAGCTTGTTTTCAAATCACCCAGATTAAAAGAGCTGACAAAGTTCACAGGAAGAAAAAAAAACAAACCCTCAGAGTTTCAAAAAGTTACCACGTTGTGGTGCAAATGGGAAAAGCACACGTGGTTTTTTCTATCAAGTTTCTCAATCAATCTCAAAGTGAAAACATTGAGCTGTTCCTGCAGCAAGGCATCAACCAAAAATGACAGAAAACATAATAGAGTTCCTGCTTGCACTCTACCCCAGTGTCTGCTGATATCAATACAACCCACCAGAACACTTTGATGTAGTGTGTTTTGTTAACAAGGAAAATTTCTAAACACAGCTCTCAAAAGATTTTTCTGCATGTAGCAATGTGTTTTGCCATGAGGCGGAAGATTCTTTTTGTTTAAGATGGTTTGAAAATTATGAACTTGCATTCTTTACTCTTAAGGCAAAAAATAAGTAGAAAGAAACATATATGTTAAATATTATGTACTATTTAATGCAGCTTTCATTATTTTCATTATTCAGTTCACATCATTTCATATTTTCATTATTTTTCATTTATTATTTTCAGGTGGTTAGGAAAAAAGGCATCAACAAATTTCTGGTAAATCTACAAAATAGCAAGGTGTTGGTTTAGACTCAGATGTGAGCTCTGTCACTGAAAAGCTCATTTCAGTAAGTGGTAGAACCCAAGATTTGCACTTCAGTCCCTCAACTATTTTTCATGCAACCTTCAGCTATGGATGTCTGGTATTTCCTCTTATCATAGAATGGTCTGGGTTGAAAGGGACAGAAAAATCAGGTTGAAAAATCATCTGGTTCCAACCCCCCTGCATGGGCAGGGGCACCTGTCACAGGCTGCTCAAAGCCCTGACCCACCTGGCCTTGAACACTTCATGCCACAGCTTCTCTGGGCAGCTGATTCCAGTGTCTCCCCACACTCACATAAAAACATTTCTTCTAGGTATCTAATCAGAACCTAATCTCTTTCAGTTTAAAGCCATTGCCTGTTGTCCTATCACTACCTTCCCTTGTCAGAAGTCCCTGTCAGCTCTCTTGCAGACCCCTTCAGGTACTGGAAGGCTGCTGTGAGGTCTCTCCAAACACTTCTCCAGCCCAATTCTCTCAGCCTGTCCTCATAGAAGGGGTGCACCAGCCCTCTGACCACCTTCATAGGGTATATTTCATCTTTGGGAGCAATGGAACAGTTTTCTATATTCCCTCACACTAACTGGAACAACCACAGCACTGCTTCTGATTCCATTTAACTCCATCCTTATTTTTAAGATGATAGTCCAGTATGCATTATGCAGACAGTCAGCTCCTGAAGAGAGAGATCAGGAAACACTCAACAAACCTTTCAGCATACAGAATGTGAGAGATTTCACACTCTGATCATTTTTGATGGGGAAAGTAGACTTTGACTTTCGTTTAACAGTATCTTGGTTAAAAAAAAAAAAAAAAAAGGAAATGAAGAGGGTGCTCTTTTTTCAGCCCTGCCCTTCCTACCCTCCAAATCCTAAATATTGTATATTTTTAAACAAAACAGAACTTTAAAAAGAGAGAACCTGAACAAAACAAAGTAAATAGAAAAAGACATCTGTGTCAGGGATTATAAACAACGAGTACATCTATAAATTACTTTAAGTGCCCTGGAAAATAACATACAATAAATAAATCTAACATCTCAGTAAATCTTTATAATTAGGTATAGTAAATTACTGATTCCTGCCCATGCATGAGATAACATAACCAGTGCTTCCAACTCAGACATTTTTCAAGCTCTTCACCATTACCATTATCAGGGTTAACAAAAATTTTTGCAAAGTTAAAAAAAGGAATGCTAAGTATCTATTTACTCTTCAGCCATAAAGTCAATGCTAGGTATCTCATTACTCTTGGGTTAGGAAGTTATGCCCTGGCTTTCTGAAGTCTTGAGATGCAAACCTGAGTCCCTGGTGAAAGGTTTTATTTCTACTCCCAAGTTTTAGCAAAACTACATGATGTTGCAAGTTCCTACAGGTTTTTTTGTCCGAGGCTGCCCATTCCTCAAGTCAAGAAACAACAGCAGCGATCTAAACCCAAAGAATGATCAGGGAATGTGGGGGATTCTCAATAGGTGGTTTATGACTCGTGCCAAACTTATGTGCAGATCATTCCTCCCAATCAAAGCAAAACCTGTAAAGCACTGAAAACTTTTTGCATTTTATTTTCACTCAGTCTAATAGTTTAATGTCACAAATATCTTGTAAGCTGACAAATTCAGTTTCCAGAAAGAGATGGAGGACAGCAAAGGGGGACAGGTATGACACTTTTTGTATTAGTTGCATTCCTTTGTCTTGCTTTCTTTTTGTAATTTACTTTGCCACTGAATTTTTAAATTTTTCTTATGTTGATACTCACTACCACCTGTACTAAGTCATGTACTGACATCAGAGCTAGTAACAAAACTCCTACTGTACACTTCAGGAAGGAAAGAGGGAAGAAGACACACTACTCAAACTACTTTGAAGATCCAGATGACTACTAAAATAATTTCAGTTTATAGGTTAAAATAGTGCCCTATCTCAAGTCACTGTGTCTAAAATCACATATTTTACACTGCGTAAAACACACAAAAATTTCTGTAACATATTCATAGAACTTTAGGGCTTATTATAACTTTTATTAGGTAAGTAAGACCAATTTGAAGTGAGGATCTGGACAGAGAAGCATAATATTTTGGTTTATAATATTTCTCACTGATTTTATAAATTTTGTTTCTGAATACCGAGTGCCACAGAATCTGAAAACTAGTGCTTGTAATTCTACTGTCATTCATTCTTGGGAAACATAAGCCTGACTGACCTGGGTTGCTGGTAACTCAATTCATTATTTTTCCAGCAGGCCATTGTTGGCCCATCTGTACATAAAATCAGAAAGTATGAGATCACTAAGTCTTCTGAAATGTACAGAGTGTACCAAGAGAGGGAACCACAGAGGAAATATAAATATTCAAAGGTTGCTTTTTTATAATTACTGAAATTCAGAAGCACAACCATATTTAAAAGAGTTTTTAAAAATTATACTACATCCCCAATATATATAAAGCAGCAGCTAATTTTCAACTGAAAGGAAAAGCAAATCCTCAGGGAAACTGCAAATACTTCAAAGGGCCAAAACGCTTATCAAAATTCTTGTCATCTGTGAGCAGAACTGTTTGTCCCTGCAGACAACTTGTTTATTATACCCCAACCTTTCCTGGAGGATGCCAGGACAACTCTGCAAGCTGGAGGCAGAACAAGAAGTCAGAATTTCAAAATTTAATGCAAAATGCACAACAGGATAGACAGCATCCTCCTGCAGACTTAGCCAGTAAAAAGGTGAAAGGCCAGAATGAAAGAGACACAGCAGCAAACATGTGAAGTGTCCAAGTACTGCTGTTGAGAAAGGTTTTAGAATTAAATATGAAAATAAGTCCTAACAGCCCCTTTGGCCTTTACTAATGCTGATTTTTTTTTTTTTTCTGTTAGAAACTACCCTGGGATCGTGGGTGAAAATTCAAAACATTACAACAGAAAAATCACTGAGAAGGGTCCACTGAATTCACCAGAGCTGGAGCATGCAGCTTGTGCCTGGTACTTCCAACAATGTTGAAGGGCCAAGGAGGATCTGCCTGGAAAACACAGCTTGGGACTGGAATTGGTTAGGCTTAATCCTGTTTTAAGAGGATTTCTGCAGGAGCAGAGTGCTGCCCAGCCCAGTCCTCAGAATCTGACTTATGTCCCTCCACACCACCAGCTGTGGCTCAGACACCCAGGGGAGAGAGGAATCTTCCTGAGTGGAGGTTGAGATACAGGCAGAGGGTGTTGCAATGGACACACAAACTTTCCTGCAGCTTTCCCCTCCCAGAACCTCAGGATGCACTTCATGTTTGTCCTTGACTCTCAACCCCCAAGCAAACATGCCTTGAAAACCGAAGTAATGTAGAACTATCAGGGTGTTTTTGTCAAAGAAAACCACAAATCATTCCCTACTTTTTTCCCCAAAGGAAGCCTGTGGTCACCAGACAATTTTGAAAACATTATAGAATTGCTTTTCCATGTTTTAGTCTTAAAACTATGACCACATGCTATTTGGCTGCACAGCTGAAAGCCCACACTGTAATTCAGTAGACACACTGTGTGCCAGCTACAGGTCTGACCACGAGAGAAGCTGGGGAAATGTGAGAGTGCAGCAGCTCCAGCAAGGGTACTCATAGAAATTAATCTCTTAGGGGCTCCCCTGATAATCAGCACAGGGAGATAACAGAATTAAATCACTTCAGAGAGAAGATTAAACCAAAGATGGAGTCTTTCTTGTTACAGAGTAAACCCATGGAGACCAGTCTCCTACAGTTACCCCTTGCCAGGTGCCCAAATCTCAAAATTTCAATTAGCTTCACAGGTACCAGATGGGTTTTTAACCTCTCTACAGGCTAATACACATAACAAAAGGGAGGACTGGAGATAAACACTCTGTAATATTATATTTTAAAATATTTAATTACATAAAAAGTTTTTGTCCCAGCTCACAGTTTCTCTTTAATGATTTTTTTTAGGAACTAGATGATTTTTAAGGTCTTTTCCAATCCAAACCATTCTAGGATTTTATATTTCAATCCAGTTAGGACAATTTCCAAGGGCACAGTCCATTTTGGCAGAATTGCTCATTATTGCTATGTCTTCCTTCTATAAAAATCAGTATAAATACACAGTGTCTAGTGACAGCATTTCAAATAAAGTCATTATATATTGCAAAAGCCTTCAGTCTATACACTGCCAAAGCCTTGGGTGTATTTCTTTTCTGTCACTACCAGTCTTTCATAGTGTTTTAATTTAATTAAATCAACTAAGTCTACTTAGGACAAATGAAGAGAGGTCAGTGAACCATCAGGTTTTTCATTTACGTATTCGGTATCTATTTGTGATTTGAAACAAAATATATTTAAAAGATTAAGTTGCTATAGAGTCACAGATGGCACAAAATACATCAAAATGCTAAATAAAACTTAATTGCTTTCAGAAATTCCTGGGCAAATGATTGAACTCAAACCCCAACAATTAATATGTTCTAAATATACACACACACTCAACATAAAGATAAGCAAATACTGGGGAAAAAGTATTTTATAAATACTGCAGTGGCATCCTCTGGGAGAGCAGAGAATACCAGATGATCGATCCACTGTGGTCCCTTCCAACCTGACCCATGCTGTGAAACTGTGATCCCCTAGCAAAGGGAGACAAATGGCAGCCAAAAAGATGATTCTCAGGGACCATTTTCACAGAGTATCTAATGTTTCATGCATTATTTAGGATTGCCACATCCAAAAATACTTTCATAAGAATAATTTTTTGGATTGCCCTGAATGGAACCATTTTTCAATGTGTCACAAAAAAAAAAAAAAAGAGCCTCTTCTTCTCCTCCCAGAAACCAATCCTGATCATTCGACACACATTTCTTCCTAACAACTTGATTAGAGGCTAAATCCAATACCACAGACCACACGGGGGAAGTGTAAGGATGATCTGCTGTTAATACTTCTTAGAAGAGGTTCCCTTCAAACTCCTGTGCTACATCTTTCTCCTTTTAGTACTGCAGCTAAGTAAGAATGTTAATAAAGTACGCTGTATGACTTGAGTTTTAATCAGACATTCATACTTTAAAGCAAAATTAAAAACAAACCCAACTATGAAGCACACAGGCAATGCTTGCCCAAAGTTTCAATCGCTCTATTTGATAAATTAAATCCTAAAAAGATTTTTTTTTCAATTTACCTCTTTCTCCTCCACCCCCAAAAGTACAGAATATAGCACCTTGGATTTTGGTTTAAGGCATGTCTTCACAAGCACTGGAACTGATGATTTATTTGTTAACGCTTCAAAGATATTTAATATGTTTTTGTTTTCCCCCTAACTGGCAAATCATCCTTACCCTTGTTTGAGAGTAGAAAGAAAGGTACAGAAATCCCATGTTTGCACTCACCACTGGCATTCACTCAACTTTTCAATCCAAATCCTGTGGCAGGAGCTGCCAAGGCAGGGGAACCCATGACAGCTAGTACAGTAACCGCGTAGCCCCAGCAGCAAGTGCTTCCTATCCAACTTCCAGTAAATGACAGTTAACTTTTTGCAGGCTTAACTGGTCCCAGAATCACCCAGGGCATCCAGACTTGTGCTGGAGCTCTGACTTTTCCACAGTACCCCTCCTCTGAGACAGGAAAATGATTATTACCTGGTCAAGCACCTCTCATTCACTGTCTCGACAGCTGGAGACAGCTGAAAAAGAAACTGAAAATCAGCTAGCTAGCCTGAAGGGTAGTTTTTGATGTCTGTTTTATTCCTCTTAGTAAGGAGGACTGTGTAGACAAATTCTAACAGCTGGTTAGTTTTCAGCTGTGACAATAAATGTGTGAACTACTGCCCTTGCCTAACCACTGCCCAGCTGGCAGCTTCCTGCTCAGCCCAGCTGCCCTCTCTGAAGACTGACTGGTATCAGCTCTTACCTGGAGAGATGATCTTTAGGGATGCTGACTTCGCAGGAGGAGGCAGGCAGTGAATTAGTACCATCAGCAACCCCAGGAGGAAGATTAATACAAGTGGTTACTCAATTTTATGGGATGACAGAATAAAAAAGATTTCTACACATGTCCGCAATGTCAGACAAAACATGAATGTTTTTTACTGCAACAAGTGAGATAATGAAGAGGTGTAGCCTCAAGAGCTATTAGTCTGAGAACATTAATTTTGTCTATTTGCCTATTCATATGCAGTGTCAGCATTAATGTATGCTGATCTCCTGGCCACTTCAGTGATGCCAGTGCAGGAGACACATCCTTCTGTATTGGAGACACATGCACATCATCATCTGCCAGGAAATGAGAGTAGAAAAATCAGATTGCCGTGGCTAACAGTTCATCATTTGAGAAACTACCAGCACAGCCCCCAAAAGATGCTAATATGAAACAGATTTTAAAACAAGATCCCGGCTTTTCTCCATGAAGTTCATCAGGTCCTTCAAAGGTAATGTTTATATTTACATTTTCCAAGAAGAAAAGTTACCCTCCTCCCAGCATTTTTGCCTTTTATCTTTATAAGGAAACACACCCAGAGATCTCTAAAGCTGCTCTAGAATGGTCACTCACTCATTACTTTACTTTCAGGCAAAAGAGTAAAATGTTCAAATGTTATCCAGTGGACTGATCTTCACCAAGGTGACCACCCAACAGGCAACTTCTCTTGAAACTGCACAGAACAGCAACAGAGACTGAAGAGCACTATTAATGTAAGAGCAGAAAGTGAGCAGGAGGTACACGAAGTACAAAATTTCCAGTACCAACCTGTGCTGTGGCCTCTGCCAGGACAATGCCCTGCTTCCCTGAAAGGTCAGTCAGCGGTGGCAGACACAGGGAAGGCAAGAGAGTTCTGTCAGACATGAAAGCCCACTGAATATTCTCTGTGGTGAATGGTATCTGCTCATGATTAGGTCAGAGTAGTGATGGCTCCTGGGGAACACTTACATGAGAGGACGCTGCACTGAATGGAAACAGCAGATATGGAGCAGGAGGAGCCATGACCCAGGTGGAAATCAAAATGCCAGAGAGAACCAAGGTGAAGAGGAAACAATCTCATCTGCCTCTGGAGAGCAGCAGAGAATAAGCAAAAGCCAGTGAAATTGCCTTTGGGAAGACCATGCTTTACTGTATGCACTGAAGTCTGACAGCTGCTGAGAATAAAAATAAATCACCTCCTCCTTGGGTTCCAAAAACAACCAGATACCATCGTGTACTTCTTTGATGGTCTGATACATGGGTTTTGGATATCTGGATCTAGTGTCTATTGATGCTTAAAATAATCAGAGTATCTTATTTTTACAAAACAGTCCATCCAGACTGTTAGGCTGTTTTGTTTCCATCAAATTCCTGTAACATTTCTCTGTGGAAAAAAGACTGAATTTCTTTAGGATTTTATAGGCACGGTTTCTACGACCCTTTCCTTATGGCTGTCTGCCCCGTGACACTTCTCACATTACTGATGCTCTAAAGGGGCATCAAAGCTGGTGGAACTGGCACTCTATGGCAAGCCAACACAGCACTAAGATCACATTTACATGTAGTCAGGCATTACATGATCTGAAATATCAATATGACACATGTCAAGTGTTTAAAGGTAATTTTCAGTGTCACCATCTAAAACTGTACTAAAACTGTACTTGTTACCATAATCATTTCTGATAAAAGTTATCTGGGCACAGCACAGACCTACATGTCTCCCACAATACACTAATGAATAAGCTAAACAATTCGTACTTCCTATTACTTTATATACTAAGGTTTAATTAATCAATTCCAAAGGCTAAAAGCAAGAGGGAATAGAACACAACAGAGCAATGCCAGAGATAATAAGTACTAGCACGGACTACTTTTAATCAGGTCCCCAAAGAGAAGTGAAAATAACAGGAAATGAAAGTAATGAATGGAATTTCACAGTTCTGCCATCCATGTGATAAGTTAAGACAGAATAAAAGAAGGGGGTATTAGAATGAAATTCCCTGCTGTAGAAGCAGTGTAACTCAGTGTTACTGACAGTCAAAAACCTTACAAAACCAAATTCAAAGAAAAAATACCCTAAGCAAAGCAAGAAAAAACTAACTCATGCTTCTGAGAAGCAGATTCACTGGGCAGGAAAATAATTAAGAATTTTGGAAGAATCTATGAGAAACACCATTTATCTCTGTTCTTGTCCTCTCTACCATGCCTTTTAATACTAAAAGACAAACTAACTGCAAGTTTGAAGCTTATTTTAGAACTTCACATTTCACATTTCAGATTGCTTGCTGCATTAAAACCACAGTAGCCATGGCATTTGGCACTTTTGATATGCTTTAGTCAGTACATCCCTCTGTAAGACTCTGCTCCCAGTTCTACGTCACTTTTCCAACATTCATCTTTTAGGTTATCCTTTTTTATTCTTCTGAGGATTTGCTATAAATCCCTCTTCCACCCTTATTAGTTCATTAACTTCTGACTTCACTTAGTTTCTATCCTACATCAGATTTCCTTTACTAGTAACTGATCAAGTTTCGTTAAATTGTACTTCTGCTATATCAGTTGCATTTTCCAAGAGCAAAGAAATGTTATCACTTCCTCTGTCTGTAAACTTTGTTATGAGGATGAGTGTTGAGCAGTTTGCATTTGGAGGTGACTAGGTAACAGAAATAGGGTGGAGAATTGGTACTAAACCCAGAATTTCCCTATTTCTTTTTTTTCTTCTTAATCTTTGTTGAGCCTAATTTTTTTTTTTTTTTTTTGGCTGCTGTGTTCTTTTCTGGTTCCATAACTCCCCTCTTGCTCTCTCAGTCAACCTCCTTGTTATGAGATGTTCTTTCTTTTACAGACAATCACTGGAGATAGAGTTGTCTCCACAGATCCTCAAGTGAAGGTAGTGAGACGCGTTTGTCTGGGGGAGATCCTGCAACAGCAGTTCCCTCCAATCCAGGCTAAGGACACTCACAACCCAATCAAGAGCATTAATGTACTGAAACATTGTGAAAACAATTTCTTTATCAGAAGGACTGTTTCAGTTTTTCAAGACAAGCTACCAATCTTCTGGACAGGACAAAATCCCAGTATTTGGTCTTTTCAGTCTGATGAGGACTAAAAAGAACAGGTAAAGATTCAAAGCACAGATGACAAGTGACAGCTACATGTAATTTCTCTGCCACTAATTTCCACTTTCCCACTTCCTAGCACTAATTTTTCAACACCCTAAATAATCCTAATCTCAGTCACAGTCATTTAAAATATACCTGTTATCATTCTTGTCTATACAGTTCATTTTCATTCCTTATCATCAGATAGTAAATCTAAAAAGTGGATTTAATCTTTTTCTTCTCTGAACTCAATTAGTTCCTATTAGCTTCTCGTGTCACAAAAATAGTTTATGTGGGTTCACAGTCATTCAGGTTAAAAAGTCTTTCAAGGCATCTAGTCACATTTATCGTGCTTGATGCTGCATGTGGTGCCATTAAATGCTTGAAACATAGAATCAAAATCATTACACTAACGGCATGGCACCGTTATTAAAAATAATGGGCTGACAAGTTGCAAAGGTCTGCTTCAAGCCGTTTTGTAGCTACCAGTCATTGCGAGGAGCCTACGTGAAAGGCTTGCTGACTGACAGTCAATTATTTCTCCTTCTAATAGCTGCTGAATCAACAGTGGTTTCAGATAGTGGACAGCTTGTCACAGGACTTGCAGCTGTGATATTCATCAGATATTAGCATTAACTTAACAAATGCTGTAAATTACACTTGCATATGGATTTGCAGGTATGTGTATCAATCTAAACACGTACAGTACAGAGACACCACTGCTGTTGAGGGAAACCTCTCTTCAGTATCTGCTGTCGCAGATGCTGTGACAGCTGTATGAAACTCCACTTAAATGGCATTCTGGTTCACTGAAAGGGACAGCTTCCCTCGGTTAAAAAAACCTAAGTAGTCTTTTTCAGACTGGTGTTGTGAAAGACATAATCTGTTTTGACAAATGCTTTAAGAAAATATATAAATGTCCTCTTCTTCCAGTCTGCTTCAATCTTCTTGTTTCTCTTTACCCACACATCGCTGTGTCATAAAAATCCATTTGTTCTGAGATCAGATAAACATTTATTTTGCTCAGTGCCAGTCACTAAGGCCTTGATCCTTACTCACAGCCAATAGAAAGACTTGTGGTTGCTTCAACAGGGACTGATCGAGCATTAAAATCCTGTAATTGTCATTAAAACTGTTGCAGAGACAATAAGTTAATACCAGTGCAGGGAACCCCTGCAGCCAGACTGAAACACCAGCATCACTGTATAAATCATTTCCGTTAACACCATTCAGATTCAGGAACTGAGAGCTGGCTCTCTTTCTAAAAATCAGTGATACAGTGAAAAAAAAGTTTCTTTTCCCGGCACATGACACATTTGCTTATGCACAGTTTTACCCTTCAATGCCTACTAACCACATAAAAATAAAATTGAAGTCAATACTTTAAAGAAGTACTTACATGCAATTTACGTCCTTTCCCCCATATTTATACATTTATAGAAGATACACTTATTCAGTATAATGCAGGCAATTTTAACAATAAAGAACCATCCCAATTTTTCTCAAATGACATTAGTTTCAGGCATATCACTAGGCTAGAGGAAGGTATACATTGTATTTATCAGATTCTGATTCTGAATGTTATGCTTTTGCTCCATGCTCAATAAACCCTGAATTTTATTTTATTGGCTCGCATCTTTATAAGTGAATCAAGCTCATTGCTGTTTGCATCATCACAGAAAATCAACCCATGGCTAAAATATGATCAAATTCATTAATCAAGGTAAAATCAGAATAATTTTCTACTATATAACAGGCAAATGAAAAAACCCAAAAATGCATAAACAAACGAAAAAAAATGACCCATAATCTAATACACATCTGATTTTCACCTGAGGAAATAACACTATTCCATTTTTCCTATGTAAGAGTTTCCATAATCAGTTATTCAACTGTGTTCTACCTAACCCTGAACTTCATCAGTAATCTCCTTATTATTACTTGAAGCAGCAAATACTTTTACACAGCTGCTGCTCATCTTACAGATGAGCTATTTACAAGAAAGCAATGATGCTGAGTATCTTGGTTGACAAGGCACAGCATAATACAGCTTAATTCCCATACATGCACTAAAAGTTCTGATCCAAGACAATCTGAATACACCATAAAGAAAAGTCAAAGAAGAAAAAAAAGGACAAAGATTGCCTCAAAAACTCAGGAAAGCCAGATTAGTCAAGACTCGTATTTTTAAAGAAAAAAATAGTTTTGTTCCATGATCTTTTTGCAGTATTGAATTACAACAATACCTCACTACAGTAAATATCCTGAAGAAGGAAAGGAATTTTCCACCCAATTACTTAATAATCCAATAGAGCTGAAGAAGGCCAAAAGACATTTGTTACCTTGGTAGAGCAGAAAATGAGAAGTACCAAACATTTTCTAAAAGTACTTAAAATACTTAATCACAATCCATGCACTAATAATACTCATGGGTACATTTAAGTTATTCCTTGGAGGATTTTGTAAACCAGATTATCAGATAATAAAGGACCTGGCATCGAGAAGTCAAATAAGCTTTTCTTAATGAAAATAATATAAAAAAGAATGAAGTGAAATAAGCATGAAGAGATTACTATTTAAACTAATAGAACAAAAAGGCTCAGAAAAATCCCCCACACTTCTGGAACCCTGCTGGAGACAATATGTGTACTTTTTATTCCTGTACCAGAACACAGTGTTTCACTAATCACCTTGAAAAAGCTTCTGCATATTAACAACATACAGAGGGAAAGTACATTGCTATTTTTCTTTTATAAATTATCAATGAGAACAATGATGATACAGTTTTATAGAGCATTTAAGAAAATTGGGTTTCTGTCCGAATTCCAACAAAACATTTGGTCAAAGGTTTAAAATGTTTTTTTGTAATCTCTCACTGCTCTTGATGGCTTTAGTGAAAGAATCAGTATTATAAGCTTATTTTTTTATTCCTGCCCTTTTTTTCCACCATTTTATCCTTTCTATATTCCCGGCTGTAGACTGGAATAATACAGTATGAAATATCTTGCAAGAATTGTCATGCAAGAAGTACCATATTGTTTTTCCAGAGCAATGAAGATCATGTCTGGAATGCAGTATGTTCTGGATAGATATGGCATACTGGTTTGTTTTTTTGACACTTCTGAAAGATAATGTCAGTCGAAATAATACTTTTGGTAATGTGCACAATTGTCTTTTCAGTACCAGAGAGAACTTGAACTCAAAACCCACCAAAATAAACTGTCTTTAGGGCTATCATGAGGAACTTCTTGACACATTACATTACATATTTGGGAACATGAGAGCAACACACTGGCCCAAGCCAAAGTGGTCAGAGTAAATAAAAAAATTGAGATTATTCCCCTTTCTCACTCCTCCCTCTTTCAGGAAGGCAGATTTCCAAAGGGTATCTTCAAGGGCCAGCAATCAGAGTCCTAATTTTACTTGATGTGGGGGTGAATGCAGGGATAGAATATAGAAAGCCAGATTCTTTTCTCCACCCTAAAAGGGAAGCATGAAGAACCACTTCTGCTACAGCTGTGGTCTCTGTGGACAGCAATAGGTCTTTTTCTAATCATCTGAAATACCTAAGACATGTTTAGTCAATTCACAACCAATTAACAACAAACTAATCCATCTAACAAACAAAATTTACTCAAAAGTAGGCTTTTGTGAACTTGTACTACTCATGAAAATCTCAGATGCCAGTAAACCTTAACCATACAACAGGCTGAATATTCAAATGGCATATTTAAGCCTTCAAAGACAAGCCCAAAAGCTATTAGCCATTAAAACAATGCTGACAAAGTTAGTTAAGCAAAACTCAATTAATTTGGAAAGGGAATTCTGGGTAAAAGATAGAGAATACGGTTCATTTATGGCCTCAGTAGAACAATGTGACATGATGTGAAACAACATTGCTGAAAGACTGGATGTTCTAGTGCCTGTTAGAAATGTTCATTTGAAAAGAATTAAATTCAAAAGGATACATTTTTAAAATCTTTGTTCCAGTAGATTTCATTACCTAGAGAGGTTGCTGTATGACATGAAATGGGCAACCTGAAAGGTCAACCGGAAAGACTGTCAGAGTTGCTGCACCAACCACAATTTGCTGGTACGTATTTAAAACACATGAGCCTCTCCACAGCTAAGAATTGAATCAAGACATTTACATTAATGGGCCTGTGACAGACTAATACTCAATTTTCTTATACTACACTGAAACTGGACAACATGAGCACCATTACAAGATATATAGCATATGGATACCATTAAAGCTCAATTATAAGGAATACTTGCTCATTTATTTCTCTAAGCACTACTCCAAGGAATGTAGCAGCAGTTTCACAGATGTCAAGTGGAAATAGTAGCCTTTCATTTAATTTGCTGAAAGATTGTTCCCTCCTATTAACTAATTTCCTCCTAAAGATGTGTTGGTGTTATAACAATAAAAATGTCATTTTAACATGAAGTTTAAACCAGTGAAGGCAAATCACTGGAACAAACTACTTAGCTGTCTTGCTAACCTCTTTTTATTTCCTTCTCAATTGGTCTCAAACTAGCCCATTATTGTACAAGTCCCATTTTGTCTTTACCCTCCGCTATATGGATTCCTACAACGACATGCATGTATCTACGGCACTCACTGCTGGAGTTTTATTACTGCTTGTCTAATATAAAACAACAGACTATTCTGGTAAATCTTTTAAAATTATATTTAGTCATACCACATCCCCTAAGCCAGGTCTACTCAACTAGGTTATGGTGTGCTACGTGTCAAGGTCTGCTCATTAAAAAGAAGGACACACAAGGACACTGAGTTTTTTACGTGAAGTTAGAGCGACCACACCACATATTTTGGATTTTGGCTAGGTGCGTCCACCTAACCTAACATTTAGAAGAGAGTCCACATCTGCCAAGTGGATAAGAAGTCAGGTTGAATGTTTTCCTCAACATAAAGACATGCTAGTGAGCTCCTACTCTTCCCCGTCCTTACAGAAGTCAGTCTGTAGTGACCCAGAAGTCAGTTAAGGCAGAGCACAATCACCAAAGTGCTGCTCATAGGGTTATTCATTCTTAAGATTGACTTGCCAGGCTTTAACTCTCTATTTTCTTTACTACTTACTCTCTATTATAATAATTCCAAAATTATATGGCAATATTAGGGAAAGAAGCTCAGCAGAGTCAGCCTACACAGCATCAAATTGGCTCTGTGATCTTCAACATCTTCATAAATGACTTGGACAGAGGGTCTGGAAGGGATACTAAGCAAATTTGCAGACGGTACAAAACTGGGAGGAGCTGTTGTCTCACTTGAGGAAGCAGAAAGACCTCGACAAATGAGAGGGCTGGGCAATCACCCACAATATGAAGTTCAAGAAGGGAAAGTGCTAGATTCTGTACTTGGGATGGAGCAATCCCAGGTGTACAGACAGACTGGAGAATGTTATCCTGGAAAACAGTGCCGCAGAAAGGCACCTGGGGGTCCTGTTTGATGGCAAGCTGAACATGAGTCAGCAGTGCCCTGGCAGCCAGGAGGGCCAGTGGTGTTCTGGGGTGCATCAGGCACAGCATCACCAGTTGGGCAAGGGAGGAGATTGTCCTGCTCTTCTCTGCACTGGGGCAGCCTCACCTCGAGTGCAGGGGGCTGGTTTGGGTGCCACACTATAAAAAGGACATTGAGCCATAAGAGAGTATGGACAGGAATGAGGGTGATGAAGGGCCTTGAGGAGAAGCCACATGAGGAGTGGCTGAGGTCACTTGGTCTGTTCAGCCTGAAGAAGGGGAGATTGAGGAGAGACCTCACCACAGTCTACAGCTTTATTGTGAGGGGAAGAGGAGGGTCAGACACTGATCTCTTCTCTGTGGTGACCAGTGACAGGAGCCAAGGGAATGGCCTGACAGAAAAATTGAAATTTTGCAGTTAACATTCCATACATTTAAATGCTGTGAAGAAAAAACCTCAGATAACTACAAAAAGCCTTGAGGCATTCATATCCATGACTGAATCTGGAGGAGCTTTTGGACATTAGAACCCACATCAGCTCTGCAACCACCCATTTTATCAGCACAGCTGAATGAGTTACAGCACTGGATATCATTCAGGGTTATATTTTATCCTACATATCTACAAACTAATTCTTTAATGTGTACTCCGTCAGTTGTAATATCTTGTAGTACATGAAAGCACAGGAAAAAAGTGCAGCTGATCTAACTGAAAGTTACAGTGTGATCATACTGATTTACAGTGCTGGACTGCCTAATCCACTACAGTATCTTACTTAAAAATATCTCTTCCTCCGAACAGCTGCATGTCATGTAACTACTCTTGTTTTGCCATGTGCAAACTGAGCTTCATTACTACAAGTGCACATGAAAATTGTGTTGCATTGGTGACTTCAAGGAAAACAATTAGCAAATTTGAAAACAATTTAGAAACTTAGGATATTGACAAAATGGTTTGAAGCAGATTCAAACCATTCAATTATTCAAACAATTAAAACATGAATTATTTGTAACCATGTGTCTAAAGAGAAAGAAAGCCAAATTCACTATATTCTTTATTAATTTGATTTGTTCCAAAGTGATTTGTTCATTATAATTAATGCAATAAACTGCATTGATGCCCAATTGTTAATTTTGAAGTGCAAGCTAGTTTATTCAATTTTTTTTTTATATATATGTAGAACAAAATGGAATATTTCAGGATCCTAAAAGCACTGATTTGCCACTGGCTGCGAAGCACAAATCAATAGCCAGCATAAAATGGTCACCACCACCACGAACAATTCACAGTCATTAAGGTTAACCACAAATCTCAGACAATTTTCAAGTTCCATACTTAATGCTTGATTTTTTGTCATTGTTTTGTTTGAGTTTTTTTGTGTCTGAGCGTTATGTATAAAACAAAACTGATATGAGATCTGCATGAATCTTATTCTCTTCCACTAAACCAAGAGAATTTTCAAATAAGTCCTTTCTAAAATTCCAAGGCTATTATTTGATTAGAGCCCCAGTAACTCACTTCCCCATCTCCCCCAATCCCTTATATATTTTATAATCATTATACAGCAGTCAAATCTTTTAATTTCTGCTTAAAATGTTCGATTTGGCTAGCTCTCTGCCCAGATTGAGCTGGATCAAACAAAAGATATAGATGGCTTTGCTTTACTTAGTTATCCAAAACCAGATTTGCAGTTTTGGATCACTTCAATATGTTCTGCCACATGGCCTGAGAACGAGCAGGTCAGCCGTGCCCAACAAATATCCACTTTTAGGCACTTTTACCCACAAAACACAGCACAGAAAGTGGGGAAGACTGGGAGGGACGCTTAAGAAGTTCAACTCCTGAGCTGAACTAACCTGCTAATGATGACACCCACATTGATTCCTTGAACTTAATTATTCACAAGCCCTTAGGCATAACCTGCCCACCACTCACCTATCAGTAATATCAGATTTGGACTCTCTAGCTAATGCTTTCTTTTAAAGGAAGCAATAACCTAGGGAGCAAGAGCACATGTCTGAGAAGTGAGAAACCCAAGCCTGCTTAATTCCTGGAAATGTCTCAAGTACTAAGTCAAAAGCTCTTCTGGCAAATGCTGTCCATTTTCTGTGGAAATTGTGTCACAAAAGAAGTGAAAGGACAAGATTCAATGGACTGAAAACTCCTGGCTTTTGGTTTCCCAGAACACCTTCTCTAATGCATTCCTAATGAAAACTTAACAACAAAATTCCTAAAACAAGACAAGCAAATTCCCCAGAAGTCTTATATAAATAAATCAGGTAGCTTTAACGATCTGTTCACTGACAGTGTAAGGATACTGAATAGTTTTAGACCATTGTCAGCATCTGATCTACATAGATGCTTTGTGCTTTTTCCCAATCACTTGTTAAAAACAAGACTAAATATAAACCACACTGAGAAGACAATTCTTTGTAGATTTTAGTAGATCACGTTTGATAGTAGCAAAACCATGCAGTCTGCTTAAGAGTATTTTTACTTATCAATTTTACTGCTAGGATCCTAGTTGTAATTTCTGTTCAGTATAATTTAATTTCCTAATAGACAAGAGTCTCTGAGCATGGGGTGACCCACAATAACCTTCACGCCTCATAAAGAAAGCAAGAAGGGCACAAATTCTCTCCCCCTCAAGCCACCTTGTCATGCTAATTCAACACACCAAGGTAATTTCTATTTTCTCCTTGTACTTCTGAAAAACCTTTAGGGATAGGTTATGAAAAATGCAGACTAGTATGACCATTACAGTAATTACATTGGTTACATTTATAAATTTGTCAAAATTAAGTCAATAAGAGTTTTAGTAACACCATTATATTACTTGATTAGTTTTGAGAGTGATTACCATAAGAACTCTATTTAATTGGAAGCATCTCAATTTACAGGATACACTAAATTCTCAGTAGCATTTTAAGATGATTCAACATATGCAGGTCAATTACCACTAATCACCGTTTCATACAACTGCTTCAGAAGAAATTTCAGTACAACACTGGAAAAGAATGAAAGATGATAGATGGTTCTAAAAACTACTGCTGAACCTCAGTTCTGAAAGATAAAGCTGAACTTCAGATCACATTATTATGGTAAAAGGCCATATCTGCCATCAATGCTGTTAAAACCATTCTGAAATGCTGAAGATTATAAAAATCTGAGCAAAGATTAGAGAACAGTTGTCTACCTTAAAACGGATGATGATAATTTGTCAGGACTGCCAAATTACTGAAATGCGCTAAGTGCGCTCATGCCCAGCTGCACATTAATTACTAGATTAGAAAGTTATAATTAATTTTCTTAATATCACTACACCGCTTTTCTTCCTTGAGTTAATAAAAACAGATTGCAATCAATCTCTGTTAATTCATGCTGCAGAACATAACTGCTGTAGCTATTTCCATACGTGAAGAGCATCGCACGCACAGCTCTCGCAGTAATACCCTGCCTAGAAGCTGAATCTTCTGACATTTTAATGAAGTGTTGTAATAAGGCCAATAAATTATAAATTATAATTTGACTTAGTATAGTTAGTAGAAAAACTACAAAAGCTTAAAAATGAATTCTTACAGAATCTTCTTAATGACAAAATTTAGAAGTGGATACCGTGTTCCAAGATATTTTGAACAGGAAAAAGAGGGTTTACAAGAGGGTTTACTATAGTCGCATCATTGAAAATTTTCACTGCTGAGACTTGTAAAATTTCTTCATCAACTGACTTTGTCATCAGAAATCATCAAGAGTGCTCCAGACCTTTGCACACATTGCAAGAAATTTTGAGAAAGGAAAATCACTTCATAGAGATACAGGGTAAAGTTCATCAAAGTTCTCATCAAGAGCATTCAGTTATAAATACCGCAAAGATAATTAATGCAGCATTCAAAGAGCATATATTCCCCTGTGTCCATATCTGTGCTAGTAACAAAAGGTGTTTTTGTAAGATGGAAAGGATTATTCATATAAAGTCAATGCACCCTTTTTCATTTTCCATTAAGCCCACAAGTTGGTTTATTTCTCCAGCCTCATTTCTTCTTAAAATGCATATTTTTTTTTCTCTCCTCACTTTCCTTCCTTTCTAGAAGATAGTGAAGAAATATGAGAATTATGACATTGTGGCATCCAAAGTGTAGTAGGCTATTCTATTTTGATCTAATAGAAGTCTTCACATGGTCAGCTTAATTGTCAGAAAGGGAAGAGCGAATTTCAGCAACAAATTAAGGTCGACAATATTTTCTATTTGGGTGTTTGTGATTTTTAATGTTTCTAAAGTCTTCTGAGGAATGGTAAAGAGAAAGTAATTTTGTATTTGTGAAAGACCAGAGAAAAGAAAAGGATTTTAAGAAAATATATAGCCTTCAGCAGCAAAGGCAGGTACAAGCTTTTTATTACATATTTTTTTCTCCCAAACTTCCTACAAGAGCTCAATTTGCCTTACATAGCTAAATTTTATAAATATTTTTTTTTATATATATCTGCAAAAAACCTGTAAGTTTGTATTGAGGTATACATACAAATTCCCTCCACTCCCAAAGTATATCAAAATACACATAGGCTTGATTATCACTCTTTCCAGAATATTGAAATATTTCAATATATTTAAGATCTTAAGGAACTATGTATTAGATGATACACTAGGACAAGCAGGATTTACGGATCAACTTCCATAAATTATCATACCTTAAAGCAGCAACTTTAGTATATGTCCCATTGAGGGGCTGCAGAGAGCCAATCAACTAGGTGATCTCAAGAACATTAGGGATGTAGGAAAGCAAGGAGGTAAAGAAAGGGGGATGGAAGGAAGGGGAGGAAATGAATAACAGTCTGCCCAGAAGTCTCAGAAGACATATGTGGGACAATATTCAGTGCAATGCTCAAATATTAATTTTCACATGCCAGCAAACTGAAACATCAGGAAAAAGGCTCAGAGAAGGAACCCCTAGACTGGGAAAACATGATACATTCAGGATTCAGATTCCTCTTGTGTCTTGTGGAGGATGTGTGGGCAAGGACAGAATCACAGTTCAGTAGAAAAACTATCAGAGCTGAAAATGATCACCGGTGTGTTTCTCCTCCAAAATAAAAACGGATTAGAAGAGGGGGGCAAGCATGGAAGAGGAGTAGCAGGGTTAGAAAATACACAAAGTAGAGCAGGATCAAAGAAAAGATTGCAAGAGTTTTGGTTTACAGAAAACATATCATGAAAAGGAACCAGATGATCTCTGAACACTGTACTAAAAAATTGCAACTTAGATTAAGGGTCTGGATGTTTAAGAGGCACTGTGAGAAACAACGTAGCTGTTTTCCAACCAAAAACTGCGCTGTTACATCGATCAACATCTAGATAACTAAAAGCAACAAACACAGCACCACAGGCATCTGTATTTACGGCTGAGTTTACTGTTTAAAAACAATTAGGTGTTCTGTATTCAGCTGGGTATATGAAGCTGGTCATACATATATATATTCAGCCAGGTGTAATGCAAGTAATGATCAGTAATTATGCAAGCAGACAAGAAATTAATACTTACATCATTCCTGAAAAGAAAGACAACTCTTGAATCCTCACCAAATCTTAAACAGAACTGAACTATTAAGAAAAATAAACTTTTGTTTCTGTTAAAAGGTAAAGCAAAAAAATGAATCTGCATGAATGTTCTTACTATTCTGATACAACAGACTGATTTCTAGGGGAAAAAAAGATAACATATTTTATGCTGATTTGTTGTTTTAATGTCAATCAAAAAGACTAAATGGAAAATTGTACTGCAAGAGTGACATATTCATGAAAACACATATGCCATGAATTTCAGAATAACAAAAGGTGTCAGAAGCAGTTATGAACAGTCATCTTAAAATTAAACATGCTTATAAAAAGGGCATAACACACACCCCTCAGCACTGGTATAATGAAACCAAAACCCACAAAATTCAAGTTTCATAGTATTAATTAGATTATGAAGTGCTAAAAAGAGGAGTTGAAAATTCAGATGAGTAAAACACTTATTTGTGATACACATGATGCACTGGAACAGTGTCACTTGCAGCAGGGATTTGGCTGTCCAGCTGAGAGGCCATGGTTTGGTGGAGGGTAAGGAGAGAGCCTCTTGCATCAGCAGCAGTAAGAAACCAGAAAATGATGAATAAAGATTTACCAATACATACATCTATCTGTGTGTTTATCTGAAACGAAAGATGTACTTCGAGAAGTATTGAAGGAAATTGCTTTTTCAGTGAGGAAAAAAAATCCAGTATTCTTTGAAGATAACAGCAGAATCTGTTCTCAGTAACGATGCCTGAAAAAATACACTTAGCAACTCTTGCCCATGCTCATCATTTTAGGATGGTAAGAATACAGAGTAACTACAAACATCAGTCAGCTATTGCCTTGGTCGATCTCAATCCTTATGACCTACCATGTCATATAGATGCTTAAACCACTGCAGGAAAAATAATCAAACAACCCCACACAGCTGAGAATTTAACCAGGTGGAAGTATCAAATTCCAGCTAAAATACACAAGCAAAGCACTTTGCAAATGCCCCCCCTCCGCTTCTCATGGTCATTTCAGGATTTCCCTAATGAGAAATGAGTCATGGATTTTGCAGGCAAAATCCTGCAAATGTGCATAGATTGTAACAAATACACAAAGGAAAGAACTCGTAAGTGGCTTTTTAATTTGGCTGTTGGAAAATTCTTAGGTGTGAAAATGTCACCTAACACAACTATTGTTTTTACAGTGATTTGTTTTTTCTGAGGTGACTTGAATTGTGGCAGAAGTGACTGAGAAGTACTTGTGCTCATTTTATGCATTTAATGAAACCCGAAATCTCTAGAAACTGATTCCCTCCCCTCTGAAGGAAGCCTCTTTTGACAGTGACATTTTTTCCGCTGTAAGATTTTCATTTATGTGCCACCTATTGGCATATGCCACAGGTGACTGGGATGAACCTCCTAGTCCTGATTTCTTCTAGGGCAAAACACAAAACAGTTCAACCTGTTTATCCTCCCCCATTCTGGCACAGAAAACCTTTATATTTTCTTTATAAACGACATACCAAAAGAAGCAATTCCCCATTTTTTTAAGCCATCAAGACAAAATCTTATGGTAGTCAGGGAAGGTTTTGATACCCTGGAGGGTGTCTGCTGGTGAGAGGGGCAAGGCCCATGAAGTGGAGCCCCCAGTAACCAGTTGTTTTCTGTGGGACTGTCTGGCAGCAGGTTTGTTTGGTTTTGTAAAAGAACATCACCTATTGTTAGCACCACAGAGATCTATAAAGTGTTTGCAATTGCACATTTTGTGCTGAGGAATACCATTACTAATACTCACATAGGCTTTTACACAGATAAGTAATATGATAATTATGAACTTGCAAGTGTCTTTACTCATTTTACATTGCACTAATAAATTATGGGGAAAGAGTGTTTAAATTTAGAATCTGGGACTCGAATCTTTCTTTTGGCTATTAAGAAGGCACTTAAACGGAGAAGGATATTTTGCAGTAATAATAATAGGTCCCAAATTCTTCCTGTGTTATTGCCAGAGGGCAGCCTCCCACACAAATCCTGCATTACAATATTGAATTGAAGCTGCTAGTTGAATAATACAGCCTATCATTATGGGCTATCACCAAAATAATATTTTTCTTCGTTCCTTTTCTTTCTCGACAAAGAGCTACATTCCTTGAACTATCTCATGAAATTTTGTGATATTATTATAGATGAAATTTTTCTACACTGCTTAATGGTAAATCAGACATCACCACAGGTCAAATATACTGAATATTGAATATAAAGCACTAGTCATGCAATGCAGAACTAGCTTCTCATCTCAGGTGAGGTGATGACACAGGAAGGAATTTCAGATGAGGCAAAGACATGGCAAGGAATTTGTTTCCTGTGATGTTCTAACATGTCCTAAAACATGGAAATTTCTAATTTTCTGTTATTTAACATGCATAACTATTTTTCCAGGTTGTTTTGCATTCAATACTGACTCAAGAAATGCAAACTTGTTTATGAATCATGCAATGAACTGAAATGGCCATGCTGAAAAAAATGTGCCCTTCGCCGAAATCGTCCTTGTCACTAGTTACTTATAAATTAGGATGTAATTAATTTCCTCATCTCAAGATGTTATTGCTTTCAATTAATTATGCAAAGTCTTCTTTAGTCAATGGAAAGAGATCGGTATATCCAGACAGCACATTATTCTATGCCAAAACATATGTTTAACACAAAACAAATAATTTTTAGAGAGGCAAGGTTCAGCCAGGATTATCTCTTTGCATCCAGTGCTAATACAAATCCACACTGTGATCCAAATGCCTGAAGGCGAAAGTCTGCTTTCCATTGGTCTGTTTTGCTGCAGGGGAAATCTCAGTGTTTAACTCAATATCCAAATCCTTTTTTGTTATTATTACCACTTTATTACATCAGTGCAATCATTTGCCAAAACCACACATAAAAAGCCTTTATAAAGTAGGTCTGCTACTTTAAGCTTTTTTTCTTAGGTAATTTTGATTTCTTCCTCTAAAATTATGCCAAAATTAGACAGAAGGGATACAATTAAAGATTTCATCTAAACTACCTTCTGTATGATCCTACAACAACAAACTGTGCAGACAGTCTAAGCTTTTCATCTCTAAACTCCCTTTGAAAATAGGGGTTTTTTTGCCAAATACAGTCAAATTTGAAGAATAACCTTTATGTAACTCTGCAAATCTCTGTGAATTCTGTAGGTTTTGTGTGGGTTTTTTTGGTGTTTTTTTTTTTGTTTGTGTGTATCGTTTGTTTTTTTTTAAATTATTTTTTATTTGTACACTGGAGTTACCAGTACAAACCAGAAAAATTAAATTATCTATGCTGGTTAAATCTCTGCAAGAAAGTGCTCGTGTCACTTGGACGAGTAAAAGCACAAACTGCTAATTCTGTTAAAGAATACAGTGTCATACAAAATATTGCAAAATAATGCAACAATCAATCACATTTCAGGCATTTCTGACAGTGTAAGGGGGAGAATCAAGCTGTCAAAAAAAGGTTTACTGAATTTACATGTTTGTATCCCTTTGTTATATTTTCAAACCTTCTCAATGCATTAAAACTCCTTACAAATTTAAAGGCATGTACTCTTAAATGCATTGATTTTGATGTTTTGGAGATGTCACAGAACTCAAAAAGAACCATTTTGTTATATGCCAAAATCTTTCATTTTGAAGACCATGAGACCTCAAACATGTTTTGAAATTGGGAATTACTTTGAAACTTTGAAATATTTTCAAGCAAGTTCCGTTGTCTAAAGACCAACATTTCACACCTCCAAGGTGGTTGGTTTATTGGCCACATTTCCACCTAGGTGGAAAGTGCTGAGAGAGAAACTCCTTTAAATGCCCACAACCTAAAACACTGCCACCAGCAGTCTGAAACACCAGAGTGAGTGTCCCAGAAGACAACACCACCTGTGTGTGTGTGTGTTATCCTTCCAAACACTGTAGCATTTTGGCATGAAACCCCTCTCCAAAGCAACCAGGTTCTGCTGGGCAAGCTGAGATGGTAGAAAGAACCATCTATTTAGCACTGCTGTCACAGAACAGAAAGCTTAGCTGTGGTAAAAAGTTGTTCAAAATTAAAAAAAAACAAACCAAAACAAACAAAAAAACCAAAACCAAACAAAACCCCAAAAAACCCTATCGGTGAATTTTTTCTTGCTATTTTCTTTTTTTTACAAGTGATGTGAGATAAAAAACTGTGTTTGAAACTGTGCTATGGGTGTATCTCCTTGCTCTGAATACACAGAGGTTGCAAGGGCTCAAATGTGCCAAACAAACTCTTGTTTAAACTAAACACTTTAAGGCCTGGAAAGACCTGTGGCATAACTTGACTGTGCTGTACAAAATGTAGCAATTTAAAAAATAATAGTAATTTTGAATGTCAAAAGAGGACCTTGCTTTAAAATCAAGCTGCCAGCATCCCAGTGATATAAATATTGCAGCTCTGTCACTTCCATCCTCAAATGACTACTTTGTGGAAACAATTTAGCAAGGCCCCTGCTATTCCACTTCATAAAATATGTTCTATTGAATAAAAATCAGATCCACTCTTTATGTACAATCAATATTAACCTGTAAAAGGCAAAGAATCCTGAACTGACACCAGACACAGTAAACATTCTACAATTATGTCAAGTGTATCTTACCAATGTGTGGTTTGTTTTCAATACAAATTAATCACATGTATTTCAAACTCCTCTTTTTTGACTTCCATTAGGCTTTCCCACTCTAAACCGACTCCAGCTGCACCTCACAGCTTTTCCTTCTATACAACACTTCCCATGGTCCCTAAAGCCAGAAATGATTATATAATTTAGGTTTGTCAGTGAGCCAGAGAAACAGGCACAGAATCCTCCTTAGCCACAACACTTACGAACAGGCTGAACAACCCCCATTTCCAGTTTGTTATATTTCCAGATATAAAAATATTATTTACTCTAGTTGAAACTTTTTCATTAAGGCAAGGCATAACTATTTTTCAAAGTTTCAGATGCACTTAAAGGTTATGATGCTACATTGATTCTTCATAAAAAGGCAGGCACCTTAATGCCTAACAGTATTGCTACATCACAGCACACAAGGCACAATGAATAACCTTAAAACTACGCAACTGGTCAATGTATAGAAAGCAACCATTCAATGGAAAATATATTCTTTCATATATGAATTCTTCTGGGTTGCTTACTGACAAAGTAGCAATATGGTCTTATTGGAAATAGTGACTAAAAACCAGATACAGGTCTGCTTTCAAAGGGGGGAAAAGTGACATAAAGACAAAATTGCCATCTGAAAGAAAAAGAAATAAAAAAGCACAGCCTTTTATACTCAGATGTTTATTCCTGACTGGTTCAACAGAATAACAACAATCTGGGTTCTTTTCTGTATTTCACAGCTGGGCATCATCCCATAAACACAAGCCCCAAACAGCTTCCCCATTAATAGTTACAGGAGTAATTAATAAATAGATATATTAAAAAGATTGCTTGATCCTGCAAACTTGATGCAAGTCTGGGTATTTGTTAAGATTACTTAACTCACTAAGCAAGTTAAAGTTCAGATTTTTTTTATTTCTATAAATCTGAGAGGTAAATTACAGAAATCCACAAGCAATCTGATCGATCAATCATAAACTACTTAGAGTTTATAGAGAGGAAGAAAAATGACAATTTTAACATGGAGAAGCCAGATTTTCACAACTTACTAGGAAGAAGAAAAAAAGGATCATGAACTAGTGGTATTTTAAGAAACTGTTATAGTTGGCATTTCAGAAGCACTGAAAAGGAAACATCTAAACAAAGGATTTGTGTGGGAAGAAAATAAATAAGTAAGCAAATAAAGAAATAAAACTGGCTTTGCCAAGTTTGTGCTTTTTATCCCCAAAAATAAGACACTCAAACCTGTCTGTCAACTCACCACTGGTTTATACACTTCTCCCTCTACAGCCCTTTCTACTCCTGTTTTAATCCAGAAGAGGCACAAGGGCTCTACCACAGTTTACTTAAATAAGCAAGTGAGCCATACACAAGCAGAAGTGAAAAACAGATGCTGAAGATGAACTGAAAATACAAAGCAACATCAGAAATATGGAACTGCAACTGGAACTTTAGAAAGAAAGAAAAGGAAATCCCCCTACAAACCACTGATCTATTTACTTAAATTGTACTTTAGAGACCAAAGGAAGTTTTACAAGCAAACATAGTCATGAATTGGCAAGTATTTTTAGCTGAAGAATAGTACAATGAACTTTTTATCATATTTGATAATAAGAGTTCCACAAACGAGACAGTAAGTGTCCCATGATTACTAAGTGGTGAGGAAAGAGGCAGGATGAACTGAAACAATGGAAAAGATAAAGAGAATAGCAAGGAGAATTGCAAGGAGAGAGCAAGTCTGGCTATGATGATACAGGATGAGCAGAGAAAACCAACTATTTTCTGAAGAACATTTGCAAAGTTAAACAAATATCCAGCTCATCTCTTAATCCAGAAATAATAATTCAAAAATAACCACTGACACTCTTAATTTATTGTGAGTGTTTTCCAATTTGAAGCATAAATCAAAATAAAATCAAATAAAATACTAATCAGAAATGAGGCATATTAGATCCGCAATGTATGCAGGCTTCAGTGGCTTAGCATTTCCTAAGCCTGGATGACAGCATATTTGTTTACTCCCAGTATTATGGAAGAGTCATCTACTGAAGGTCAAAACTAGGCAGATGTGCAAGGATTCAGAATGAATAACCAAGAACCCAGCATTTCATGCCAATTTTTCTGTCAGAGCTAAGGGAATTATCTCAGCAGAAGTCCTCTTTCACTTTTGTGCCAGGTAAGAAACTAATCCCTTTTGCATTACCACCTTGCACTGTTTGCAGCTGACATCTGTAGTGCCTCACAGCAGATGTTGTGAGAAGGTAGGAGCAAACTATAAAGATCCACCACATAATTTGAACTATATGCAAAAATTGATATATTAACAGTTAAGGAGGGATTTAGATAGGGACTATATAAAAGACATATTTTTTAGCCTGAATACTTTAAGCATGTTCAAATATACGATGTAGAGTACATAGGTATTGTAGAGTACAACTACGTATTGTTGTGTTGCAAATACAGACATATACTAGGGTTTTGTATTCAGAAGTTTTTCTAGCAGCTTAAAAACAAATAACTAACATGCCTCAAGCTGCTGTACTACTGAACTTGTGCAGAACTAATTAAAGCCTGTGGTATAAAATTATTAGCATGCATGTAAGCAACCAGCCGAGGTCCAAGGATATCAGCAGGCAGCAGTTAACCAGCCCCATCAATGATGAGAAAGTCCAGGAGCCACTAACTCCCTCCTGCTCCCACACACAGATGTGCTTTTTTTGGCTTTCTACCTCACTGCTGTTTGAAAGGGAGGTGGAAGATAAGCCTGTCTGAACTGATATGCCAGGGGTTTCTGTAGGGCTGGCCCTGAGCAGCTTACTGGGAAGCCAGAAGCAAACACAGCCAATCAACAACACGTCAATGTCCATCCCACTATGGGGAAAAGGTGCACTCATAAATACAAAACAAGCAGGGAACAGCAGAAGATGCTGACTGTCAAGGAGGCAGCCACTCAAAAAAAACCATCACCAACACACACATACACACGTGAAATTCTATTTTATTCACTTTCCTGTGATGAGTGATGCTGGGGTTTATTATCAGTATGAAGAAAGTTGATGTGTTCTTACGGATACACAAATACACCCCCCAGGTGTCATTTTCAATATTCTTTGCCAAGCAGTGCAAAGAAACCATTTTTTTACCAGCACAGGTAGCAGTCCTGAGTTGGACCAAGGAATTGCTGACATGTCTGGAGCCAGATACTGGAGGCAAGAGTGACTTCAGGAAAGCCAGCATCTCCTACAGCAAACATAGAGCTGCCTTCAAACCATACCTGCCCAAAGCAAAACCACTCCTTGGGAGAGGGTACAAAACAGTACAGGGTACAGTGAGTCTCTCATAGCAGGTATTCCTCTTGTTTCTTGATATGAAATACATTTGAGAACATGTAAAGATAAGAGTACAAAGTGTATAGAAAACTTTCAGAGTAGCACGTGTCCTAATGCTCTTAGCCTACCTAAAACAACATTGTAAGGACTTCAGGAAGAGCGATGAGCAACATACTAACTGACAAAAACATACTGTTCTGAATGCAATGTATTTCTGCATGTATTCTTCTGTGTGCAAGACATATCCACTTATATTTCCCAATTTAAATGTTAGAACAGGAATGACAAAAACTCTGCAGCAATTGTAATAGCTTTGTGGCAAAGATGGATTCAACATCATTTTTTATGTGTTCTAGTCACCAAAAAGCAGTAGTTTTACCTCTTGATATTAAGCAATGCCCAAGGTATCCCAGTGGGAGTGTTGAAAGCAGGTAGCAATTTCTCTCCAAGCTCCACTGCCTTTTTTCGGAAAACCTGAAAGTTAAGAAGAAACCAAGCATTAGAAAAATGCATTGTTGCTCCAAGTAAATTAATTTAGCTAATATCATTATCGAGCATATGGTACAATCCATCTCAGCACAGTGAAGCATCCTGGCTCCTTTAGAGTGACGTCAAAGGAACAAAGCAGCACAGCCTGTTTTCCATCGCACCTGGTAAGGAGAGAACTCCCACAGCAGGATCAACAGTGACAATGCCCAGATGACCTGCTCCTGGCACGAGCCAGAGCCACCAGCACAGCCAGACCCGACACTGCGGAGCACGTTATGTGCTCCTGGCTGCCCCTGCCAGGCACCCTGTGCTCAGGGAAGGGGCTGTGAGCCAAGGATGCTGCTGCACTCTGGCTGGCCGGCCGGCAGCTCCCTGCCCCAAGTGCCACGTGCTCCTGGAGCGTGGGGACCAGCTGCAGGAAGGGCCACCTTTGCTCTCTGTCGGGTTTATTAACAGGAGCTCAGCATGCTGCAGGAGCCTGGGCTGCGTCGCCACGTGGCTGCTGCACGGGCAGTCTGTGATAGCCAACCTGCTGCACAGGCAGTCTGTGGCAAAAACAACCCCCCAGATTGCTGAAAAAATAAACCCCACACGTTTTGCAGTGTTGCAGTCTTTATGGACTCAGCTGGCTTACACCCAGAGAGTGTCAGTGACTCAATTAATCAAGAAATTGGAATATACCCCTGCGGCCAACTGAGACTTAACTGATAGGCAGCACCTAAAGAGTTTCAGCTTTCATTTCAAAAACACGAAGCAGGAAGGCCCCAAATGCTTACCCTACGCCCACAAGGATGACGGAAAATTCAACAAGAGGAACTTTTATGTCCAGGTAAATAGTTCAAAAGCTGGAACAAAGAGGATTTTGCTTTCCTTCAACTGCCGGCTCAGCTTAGGTTATATTAACCTTACTGTTTGTGCGCTGAGTGCTCTACTAGGAGAGTTTTTAATTAGAAACAATATTGCTCCAACTTAAATATAGAAACCTATTTAGTGATTTCAATATGTGGATGTTCAAGGCCTATTTGCTAGGAATTACACTGGGATCTTGCACAACACTGAAAGAGATTATCCCAGGTGTAGAAGTCAAAATAGCAAAGTCACCTTCATTGTTCTCTCATTCTAATAATGGTTCCTTTCAACTCATTTTTTCTCCTCAGACATATTTATGATGGATTTATATTTATTTATGTATTAAAAATTAGTTTGTACATCTGATGCATCTTGTGGTGCAGCCATGCATATATGTTTATGTGAATATATAAAGACACTTGCTGGGCAAAACAAGGTAATGAAGAAATTTCTTTCCACAAAATAAAATACAATTTGTAAAATATCACTTTTTAAAAGCCACATTGAAGGAAGTTTTTTGTTGTTGAAAAATATGTTATCAGGAGTGAATATAAAAGTACAGGACAATCATGTTACCATAAAGAAGCTCCAGACTATCCCATCCCATGGTCTCTCCATATGATACAGATCTCAATATTTCTGTGGCAACAGTCCAAGATTTAGAATTACAGTAAAAAATATTTTGAGGGAGGTTTAAGCAATTTCAAAGAAAATTATGTCTGCAGTCAGAAAACTTTCTTGAGTGGATTGCATCAGAGTCTTGGGAGAAACTTGAAGCAAAGCAGCAGGGAAAACAATTTGCTTGGAAATCCCTTCATAATCCATGATATTTCTGACTTTCCAGTTTACCAATTATATGGATTCTGATGAGAATTAGTTAAGGATTTGTGATCTTTATCCAGCACATAATTCAGTCTTCCCAAGGGTTGCAGCCTTGGTGAACACTCAGAAACAGTTGGTGCAGAACACAATCACCTCTTAGCAGATTTCCTTGGGAGGAGCAAGGGACAGTAACCCAGCCGGAGTGCACAAGCTTTCCCTTGTTTCACAGTCACGTTTTTCACCTTGGTCTGCTGAAGCCAAATCTATCCTTTGCTCTTTTAGGCCTCCCTCAGCCTTTCACAGCATATGGTGTGATCAACTCATCAGCCTCTCTACCCTAAAACATTGAAGTACTGAGAGGAGAGTGGCTGGAATCATCCTCCTAAGCCAGGGGCACACCAGGACCCTGATATTCTGTAGCAGCATCTGCTGCACAGCATAAACCCCCTACCTTTGGCCATACACAAAGGGGCTAGATAATATCTTATGGAACGTTGTCAAAGATGCCATATGTATTCTTTTTAAGATGTTTATGTAAGGACAAGAGGAGCTCTCCCCTTCAAAACACACACACTTTAACCACAGCAGATGTGGCAAGGCTCAGTATCTGCTGTACCTTGCAGGCTGTATCAATCCTTCATCATTAAAAAGATTACATGCAAGCTAAGAATGAGATTTTTAAAAATAATTGCTTCTGGACAAAAATGTGAGATTTTAGGATCTTAATTTGATGTAGAGCAATAATGCTTTACTTTCAAATATTTCTACCAACTCTAACATATTTTTTAAATTCTATTGTATTTGTTTTATACATAAACAACACAAATCCTCTCAAAATAAAAATTGCCTACTTTATGGAAATGTCACAAACAATGGCTATCAAAAAATAAACACATGAGATACAAAGCAGTAGGTATTATTGAACGTATGGATATAGAAGGAAAAGGTAATTCAGTCCTGACAAAACTAGCGCCCTGAACATCAACATTAGAATACACAGTGAAGCCAGGCATTCTAACTTCTTTCTTGTCCAAAATGCACCTCCTCCAATGCACTGAACAATTTTCATAGTAGGCAATTAGGAAAAAATAATTTAAAAATATTTTTAAGCCATCATACAATTTTGAAACAAGTGCTGAAGTGATGCTCTTCTTGTTTACATGAGAACTTCAACAGGTTATTACTAATGCATGCTGGTGATTTTCCTTCTCCTTCCAAAGTTAAAAATAAAAAACAACTATGGACATTGTCTAATTTTATCTCTAGGTCTAATTTACCATGGCTGAACAACTGACTGGTAAATCACTACTTATGAGGTAGAACAGCACAGATAAGAATGACAAGACTACAACAACACCGAATGACGGAGCACAATAAATTGTAGCCTCATGCAGTAAAATTATACTCTTTCAGCAAGGGTAAAAGGGTGAATATAAATAAAGGAACCACTTTATTTGTCAATTTGCAACTTTAACAGTTAATAATGATAATAATAATAAAAGCAGGTGCTGCAATTATTGCATATCATCCACTATGTTCACTGTCTTTTTCTTCTGCAGAAACTTACAGTATTGGACAATAAAAAAATATTGTGCTGGGTGAGATATTTTGGGTAATAAAAGTAAATAAACAATAGATACTTCTACTTATTATGCCTACTTCTGAATCAAATTTCAACTTTTGCCAAGCCCCAATCCTCCCCCACTACCACCCAGTAAAGTGATTGTTTGATAAGCACAAACTATGACAGTTGTTACTGAGAAGCACAAAATAAAGGCAGAAATGACAGAGCACAAAAATGAGAGACATTATATATAATAAAGGAAAATATCTACAGCAAAATTTCCCCTCCCAGTGGTCATCTTCAGAGCCTCAAGGACCTTTCATGGCTTTTCCTAGTGAATGCTCACCCAGCAGTAGTGACAGATTACTTACATGAAGTACCCAACTGGGTCAGACCTGGGAGAAGCTGTCACAGTCCCATGTCTGAACCCACCCTTCACTCCATGCTTAGTTTAAATATTTACCTACAAATATAAAAGTCTACAAGCACTCTTGAGGCCTCCATCACTTTCTCCAATGCTCTATCATATCTAGACAACACACTTTTTAAAGAAGGGAGACTGGGGAGCTATTTACCTGGCACATCGGCAGTCCCTTTGGCAGGGACTGCACAGAGTAAGCCACACTGCCATCAATCCCTTCTTTTAAGTTGAGGATTCACAGCAAAGTACTATGATTACCTTTAAAGAGCAATGAAGCCACTAAAAATTGCACTGATATTTAACTCAGCTAAACACCATACTAGAACAAAGAAAATTATTCTAAGTGGAGCATTGTGGTTTAGGAAAGAAAATTATAATGGACACCAGTCACATGGTCAGTATTTAAAACTATAAAGTTGGGCAGGATATGAAATGCTTCCTAAATCATTTCTCTTTAACGTAATTTTGGCTAGTAGTCAGATTTTGGATGTGAGATAATTCTCTTTATAAAAAACAAACACTAAGATGTTACTAAGATATTTTTAAAAGTATAGTGCTGATTCTTACTGTATGAAGGTCCTCTGTAAGATGGATTCCTCCAAGAAATAAGTGGAGATTCCTTCACACTCTGCAGTCCTACTCAAAATCAGCACTAAAGCAAATTAGATTCTTACTATAATCATACAATAGATTATGCAGAAGACAGAGTTAATACACCTTCTATTCCTATCTCTGTTTATATTAGTAGGCTGTGAATGGTCAAAATAAGCTCAGGACTAATAAAGAAGCACCTTCATTGTCCTTTGAGTTACCAATCTTGAGTCCCTTACAAACACAAAAGTCATGTCACACCACCACCACTACTCCATGCTAGAAATTCTTTGAACAACATTTGAGTAAGCAGTGTAAACAAGAAATCCACCTCACTGCTGCACACACTCGTCTTTCCTGTTGCAGTCTGTTCATTCCATAGGCAACACACACAAAGCCAGGGAACATTTCTTCACTCCTTAGGTAGCCTTAAATATTTCTTAAATACATATAAGTATTTTTGGTCTTCATAAGAGTGAACAAACTAACTAAGAGATCATACATATATCCAGAACTCTGATGCTCATGTTAGAACTCCCAATGCCACAGTCAATCAGATCTTGCAGACTCTTCCATCCATTAACAAATCTTATTAGGGAAAAGAGTGTTCCCACAGAGAAACAAGGTTCTGCCTGCAAAGATGCAACCACAGGGCAAAGACCAGATCTGTCATCTGGTGAGCACTGGTTTTCATTATAGTGCAAGAATGTTATCTCCTCTGGATAAACAATAACTGTTTCCTCTGGCTGGAATGACAAGCCCCTTTGAAAATGTCAGATTACCTCATTGTAGTTTTAATTGCTATTGCTAATCAGGAAGAAAGAACAGGAAACAAATATCTTAGAATTGCGTATGTGGCACGTCTGATGTTAAAAAAGGCATAACATGGTACAGCATCATAAATTAAAGAACAGACGGAATTCTGCCTTAAGAAGTCCTCCATATAAAGGGAACCAGAAGTTAAAATTTAACACCAAAGGAAGGAATACTATATTTTAATCATTTTTCCAACTGACAAAGACATTTTCTCAACATTTCTAATTCTATCAAATTAAGCATTTCTCATTTTTGTTTTTATATTTACAGATAAAAACTGACAAGTCACTAAGTAAGATTTATTGCTTTCTTTCCTGTACCTGACTGCCTTTCCCAGTAGGGTAAGGAATGAATATTTCAGTGCAAAAGCAGAAAACAAGAGCAGAAAAATGAACAGGGACAGGCCACTTTCCTGCTCTTCAGAACACTGAATAGAAATCCTCTCAGCATAACAAATGTTGATTTGGGTTCAAAGCGATCTGCTAACAAAAAAGAACTCTCTCAGAACAACTTGTTCCAATACCCTCTTTACTGAAAGACAATCCAGGATTTTTGCTGTATTTACATTTGTTTTATTTTTACAATGAAAGACTAGAAATGCTATAAAAATTGTGGTACTCCATCTGACATAACAGAATACTTGAAATAGTGTAAGCTGAATTCTGCTACTATCTGCAATAGGAAGTGATACCACACCTGCCATATTATTTGAAATAATTTCCTATAACACATTTTCAGTGTTTATGACAGCTGGAGTTACCCAGATGCTGGTGTTAATTCATCAGCAAGTAGTGCTTTTACAATTACTGTCACCTTGACACTAGCACGTAGCTGTGAGTTTTGTTTTGTTCAGTCTTCACTTCCAGCTGAGTTCAAGTAATTTATGAATATTCTGTGCTAAAAGGTGAGGAGACAATTAATAACTTTTCTGGAAACAAGCATTGTAATGAGTCACATCAGTGTGATCATCAGTGCCAACGGAAGAAGCCAAATGGCCTTCAAAGAGGACTTTCCCAGCTGTAGAAGTATTTTTGTACATCTAGACCCACAAGTGTCAAGGGTGTGTTTTGAGCATTTTCCCCAGGAAACAGAGAGTGTTCAAGAGCATCTCCCTAGCTCTGGGCTGCCCCTGGTCCTGCTGCACTTGAGCATGTGAAACGCCACACCAACAAGAGCCCACCTCCAGCCCAGGACTGCACCCAATCTCAAGTCTTCCTATCAGGATACAGAGGAGGGGGACAGTGCATTGAAAACAAGTGGCTCCACTTGAGGCTACACCTACAGTAGTCACAGATCAGTCAGAGCTGATGAACACGATGGCATACGCTGACACCAGTCAGCATCACCCTCTTCACCATTCTGAGTTTTGGGAAGGCTTTCCAGTTTGCAAGCGTAATGTCAAACCCAAAGCACCTTTGCCCATCTGTACAACTCTCCTCAAAGCTTTTGAGAACAGGGATAGTAGAAATATGCAAATGACTTACTGGAGAGATTCAGGCAGCTTGTGGTATCTGTGAGCAACCACTTACCTGCAAACTGCTAGAATAGCACGTGTCTTTTTCACAACTTGAGGAAGTAACAAACATGAATAAGCTTTTAGATTTGTACTACCCTTTCCAGAATAATCCAGTATGCTGGTCACCAGCTTTTGAAGAAAGTTCACATTAAAAAACCTGCTTATTGTATAAATTAGATTAGAATTAAAAAAAAAAAAGAAAAGAAAGAAAGAAAATAATTAATAAAATCCTTTCTTTAATTCAATTAGCCTTTTTTTGTTATGTTTTCACTGGCGGCAAGAAAATTTATTTTCTCTTCTAGCTGACTGCTGTACCAAAGAAGTCACATAGTGCCATGAAGACTATCCCCTCCGTGGAAACAGTTGCAGAGAACTTAATCGAATGGAAGTAACTGGATTAGTGAGAGACTTCCAGATTTAATTCGAATGCACATAGCAAAAAGAACAAACCTCCTCAAGTTATCAGCAGTAGCTAATGTATATAATTACTTCTGTTATTTTTTAACTACAGAATTTCTAAGTAGATATATTGTGTTTGAAAGTGTTATTTTAGGCCAGAATTAAATGGTACAAACTGGCAAAAAAGAGTGCAAGGTATAAACCAAAGAAATAGCAATGTACAGTAAGTTTTCCACATCTCACTTGCACTTTAAAACTTTAAAACGAAGACAGGAATTGCTAGGTAACTGCCAAATTTAAAAAATCATAAAGGAAGACTTTATTCCTGTTATATTTGGTTATTTTATTTTGTACTATTCATGTGTATTTAGGATTGCTTACAGAGACAAACTTCAAGAACTATTGAAGAGGAAGAACTTTTAGACCACAGGAGAAAGCAACTGCTCATTTATCTACTAACATCAAAAAGTGTAAGTTTTTTTAAAGCTTATGTAAACTTGAACAATTAGAAGCTTAGCTACAACCCACTAGCACTGGAAAGCTTACGAACCAACCATTTAATAATATCCTTGCTGCAATAATTCAAGAAAAAGGTGGTGATGAATGCAGTAAACAAACTGCAATGATTGCCTGTAATAACAAAAGGAATTTGTTACTTACAAAAGCCTTTGAGAATTCCTCACCCCAGACTCAGGGCAGCTTTAATTTTTCAAGAGGTGCGATAAGCAGCACGCACAAAGAGTACCGAGCTGCATTTACTGCGCATGTATGGATTAACTGAGCACTGGCAGCTGGCTCCCAAGGCCCCAAACACAGGTAACAAGACTCACACCTGCAAAAACTGTGCTCAAATCTTAAGATTCTGAAAGACCACAACACCCCGAACACATAAATTATGAAACAGCTCAGTGTCAGCAAATCAGTGTCCAAGATTTGGGATGCCAACTCTGTGTCCTATCAGCAACAGAAAGCCTGGAACGGCAGGTCTCCAGTCAAATAAAGCATATGCTTCAAGCAAGGAGAGATGGCAAGCCAGCAGGCATTAAAAGTGTCAGCAGCCATGATGGAGGACTGAGCCCACATCTAAGAGCCAGGGGAAGTTTTAAACCCCTGTTTTTACACAATATCCACATAAGAGGAACAGGATTTTAACCCACTCGATATGAGTTAACACTATGTTACATCCTGCTTTGAACAACAGGCACCACTGTAAGAGACACCATACAACTGTACAACTAAAGAAACACTAAATAGACACTAGCATTAAAAACTCTTTCCCAAGGCTCCTCTGTCCCCAGCAAAATAAACCCTCTCCAACCAGTGCAAGTCAAATATTCAGATATTTGGATGCTGGTGAGGGGCACTGTCAGCTGTAGAAGCAACTCATTGACTAACACCAGGCAAGGATGTCAAGAGTACAGAATATGTCACATATTTAGTGGTCAGGTCTTCCACAGTTCAGAAAGATGATATATGTATTTGAAAGTATATTGGATGTAAGTGAATGTGACTGAAATTAAAAATACGGCATATAAAACGGAAACTCATTATATTGTGAAGTGATACAGAAAACATCTGGATGTCATCTTAAGAGGTCTGTGTTTTTCCTGATTAAGGAAACAGCTGCCTTAGTAAAATTACTCATATCCAGCAGTTAGGAAACGTATCTTTTAGCTCAATTCTTCTGTTAAGCCACAAGCATCTGCTTCCTAATTTTCTTTTTATTTAAACTTGTGTACCCAGCTCAAGTGCTGTAACAACAAATTTAAATAGCTCCCTCATTTTATATCTTGCAAGCTATCATGACTAAACAAAGAACAGCACTTTGCATATCAAACTTTCCTTTCAAGCAGGTGACCATGGAGAGGTGATTTGCAACACCATCTGTGTGAAAGCAGGGGGTGGGGTGGAGGAGACTAATAAACTGCATGGGGAATCAATAATTACATCCTCAATGCAGCATAAAGTGCTTTCAGAAGATTCATTCCTAGGCTTGTAAATTTGACTGTATATTTTAATTTCAATACCATTAAGTGATTTAGAGTGATGCCTTCACTCTAAACTACACTCCTAGACCATGGTGGCAGGCACAGAAAAGACTAAAATCACTCTGTGTACATAAAGGGAATTCTATTTTCTTTTTAATGGTAACTCAGCAGCAAATGGGGAGCTGTTTGTTTCAGCCAATGTTATGTGACAGCTGCAAATTTCTTCCAGGCGTTAATGGCAAGAATTTAAAATTGTGGTTATCAAATATACAAGCATAACAATGTGAACAGGATACCAAGGGTACCCACTTTATTTCTTTTTCCGTTATTTTTTTCCCTAACTTTATCTACCCACTTTCATATTTTACTCCAACACCAGAACAGAAGCTTAATGAAATTACTCTCACCAATTTTAATCAAAAAGGTCCTTGGACAAAAGGGCCCAAGACCCAGGGTCTCCCATATTCTGCCATCTCCCTTGAATCAACCACTAGCAAACCTGAGCAACCCACTGAGCAAACGGAAAAAAGGAACTACTCCTTCTTTTTGCTCTGCTTGCCCTAAAAAAGATGGTCTTCCTCAATCACTACATGGCCTTAATCTGACATCATCACAAGTATTTTAAGTCAGTTACTGGCATCGTTCAGAGACTGGTCCTCAAATGGTTAAAATTTACACTGACGGTGTCCTTAGATGAGGTAGCACAGAGTAGCAGTTCTCCAGCCAGCTCAGGGTTTGTTCTCTCTGGAGCTACTCCCATTGCTCTACAGCAACTGTGCTGGGTCTGCAGTAGTAGTGCAGCAGCAGTAAGGAAGAAAAGTTTTCCTTTTCCCTGCTGTTTTCATGCAAAGTGCTCCAGGTAGCCAAGAGCTGTGTTTTTATGAAGCTGTGAGTGAAAGTTCAGAAGGATGGTTGAGATTGGAAGAGACCTGTGTGGAGGGAGCTCTGAAGGTCATCTGGTCCAACTGTGCTGCTCAAGCAGGGCCATCCAGAGCCTGTTGCCCAGGAACAGGAATGTGTACGGACAGCTTTTGAATATCCCCAAGGACAAAGACTCCCCAGTCTCTCTGGGCAATCACTGCAAATCACTGCAGTGCCCAGTCATCCATACAGTAAAAAACTGTTTCCTGGTGTTCAAAGGGAACCTCTTGGGTTTCAGTTTCTGCTTGATGTTTAATATAAATGTTAAATGTATATTTTGGCATTTTGGGCAAAGTACAGGCCTAAGTGATTATTGTCCAAGCTGCACAAGGTACTTATCAAGAGTCTTGTCTTGTTATTAGTGGTTTGATTTAAAATGAAGCAAGCAGTAAACCTGTAATAATAGCAACAATAAGGACAACTAATAACTAGTGAACTACATGTAAAGCAGGCTATGAAAGGATTAGCACAAGGAACAAAGTACGATGAGAATCCAAACGGACAAGTTTGAATCCTGAAGTTTTAAAAACAAGCCATGATTTTTGGCACAGAATTACAGAGCACCAAGCTTTACACAGTCTTCATTAAACACAAAAAAACCTAAGGAGTTGATCTGCATTACTCTAATGTCCTTTGCCAGAGACCCTATGCTCCTCTTCATGCACAGGCAATTCCACATTCCACTGCCCATTAGTTTGATGTGTTCATGGATAAAAGGAGAATAAATTAAATTAAACACTACTATTTCAGAGTGTCTCACACCTTTTAAACTTATATAAAATATAATAAGTATTCACTGGAAATTAGTGTTGTATGTTATGGCTGTCCTATATTTATAAGTGCTTTTAATCCTTATACTAGGATTGAAGTCAACACAGGAATTTCCAGAATTTGTGATCACAGATACTGGAAAAAAATAGAATGATCACAAGTACAAAGACAGTGCCAGCAGTCCCTCTGTTAGATCTACAGCATGGATCACTTATGAACAAGCCATTGGATCACAAAACTCTCTCACTGAGCTTTCTCTACCACCAGCAGTGAGACTACTTCCGTCTCACTTGTACAGATTTATGGGGCAAAAATCAACTGTTTTAGCTGTTTTAGGCCTCAGGTTTCAGTGGATTCTCAGATTACAAGTAAACTTGTTTTGGTAAATTAAAAACAAAGGGATTGAGAATGTGCTATTTAGGTAAGTGCAGCTTGGATTTGCCACCATGTGGACAGCTGAGCCCGACCCCATGACAGGTGAGTTTGGTAACACCAGCAGTTGCATTGATGCATTCTTAAGTTGTTATTTTTGAAGTGGAGTAACAGGTTAAAATTTAGTGTACTCTGCAGGTTCCTTTCCCCGCAACACCTCTGACACACCATCTAGATGGCTTTTTAGATAAGTAATGTAACAAGACAAATCTTCCTCTATGCAGGAGAACAAAGAGATGATGGTTTCCTAACTCAGTGCTCTCTTTCTTATTACTGAGATTTCTCTAACAGACAATAGTCATTGAATTGTCTGATGAATAATGGACAGGATCAAAATGAGCCTGAATAAAGTGCCTGTATATTTTCCTTAAATTAAATATAAGAGATGTGAACTCTTGTAGTTCTTTTTATGTAAGCCGAACAGGAGGCTTCAAGAAAGAACTATGATCTAAGAAGTTGCTTTTATGTTGTAAGTTAAATCATCAGGCAGACTAATTCAATTCCTTTCTGTTTACTGTAAGACTATTTCTCTTGCTGGACAAGCCATGAAACTAAAGTGACTAAAATATAAAAATTTCCAATTCTTAAACTCAGAAACAAAGACTCAGAAACTCATCAGAGCTGCCAGCACGTCAAATTTATGAGCAATTCAATTGCTTCTCTGAATTTCCTGCAGTTAAAACTTTTTTACTTTTTTTTGAGCTAAACCTCAAAACCTCAAAACCATTCACCAGTTTAAACAGCCATAAGTTGTACTCTCTAAAGATTAACACTATTTTTGAATGCAGCACATATTTGAAGGAAAGAATGGTTGGAAGTATTCATAAAGACTTCAAATATGCATATTAGCATGTGTATATTGCTTTCCATGCCCCTACTTGGAGCAAGAGGAAAAAAAGAAAAGGCATGACAACCATGTAAACTCTCTCCATTTTTAACAAAACTCATTACATGGCTGTAGTGTTTCATTTTATTCTTTAACTGAACACTTCACATAGCCACTTCTAGAGAGAAGGCCTTTCAGCTTCACTAAATTATTTCTATATTTAATAGCATGTAAGTTAAAACATTAGAGTACTCTAACTATAATTTTGAGTTTGAACTAGATAGAAAAAATGTCTTCAAAGTATGATTTAGAAAAGGGCATCTTAGGCACCAGCTCCACTCATTAATTCCATTACCAACTGTCACAGTCTATCAAGAAAAAAAATATGGCTGAATAAGTTCTTCTCGTTATCTCACTAAATCTTTACTTTTGACCTTGGGTCAGTTAATAACCACATTAACTTAAGACAGACCCTTCAAGCAAATCAGAAAAGCTGATGGCATTTAACATTGAACTAATTCTGCTCAGGCATGCTGAGAACCACCACTGTAGTTTCCTGCAGCAGTGTGGCAATGATGGCCCAAAGCATTACAGCAGTTGTAAATCTTGCCTGGAATCAGGAAGATTATTTATTCTTCCCTCTAGAATATAAATGGGAATAAAAGCAACTCTGGAAAGAAAAGGCTGAGCACAAACTGAACCATGTTTGTAAGAGATACCCTGCAAGCAGCAAATGCTGATGAGAAGGTTTCAGTTATTCACTAGTTTTGCATGATAAAAGGAAAAAGATTGAAATTGTCTGTATACTATGAATAGTGTTTTTAAGAACAAGTTGGGGAAAATAGCATCCTTTAAGAAACGCCATTGTAAGCTGCTGACTTTGTTTCGCAGCTGTTAGTTTGAAGAAAACAACAAAAAAAGAGTTTTTAAAGAGAAATGGAAGGGAGTGAAGTTCATAGCATATCCTTTTCACATGATGATCCTCAGGATCTATTTGACTGTAAAATCATCTAGTCATGATTGCAAAAATTAAGGACAACTTGGCCCCCAAGGGACAACACAACTTTAAAGCAGTAACAGGAGTGAACCAGCTTCCAAAAACAACTAGTATGGTTATTTGCTTAGCCTGCAAAAGCAGATGATTGCCTAAAGACTGAAGAAAAGAAACAAACCAGACACATCTAGTTCTTCAGATGAACTAGTTACAGAGTATTTTTGGTAGTTTAATGCATTTGAAATATCAAAAACAATGGAACTGGCCCTTTATGCCAGAAAGCAGACAGGTCTCTGTTAATTGAAGGTTGACTCTACTCCAGTAACACTGCTGCTGGAGTGATCTTCCTTGTTTGCTTTGGAGTTATGTCAGTTTACATAAGACTTGGATGTTAAAACAAGCTTTTGAGCCTTCATGCAGCTGAATGACAAAAGTCCCCTCATACTGTACTGGTTTAATTAGCTACGATTTGAAGTAGTTCATCAGGGTTGTGTGGGTTAATGCAAGCAATTAAAGGTGCTGACTAAAGAATATCAGAGCTAAACACATCAAACAAAATCTAAATTCTTCAGAATATTTGACCACCTCCAGACCTCTCTTTTATCTTTCGCTTTACTAGGATATTAAACAGTCAGATAGCTGACCAGCTAACACCTAGGAGAATACAAAAGCTTGTATACTTGTTGACAAAAGACTTCCAATGCAAACAGTGAGCTATGAAACTGAAAATGCAGTTTAACTACATCCTAAATTATTTTTTTTCTTGAGGAAACCGAGCAAGATTTGTATGAGACACTGGCACTACATATCACTCCTCCTTTTCAGCTTTCAAATCTTCATGTTCATCCTCTTCTCAGTTTTTGGCTCAAGAAAAGTTTGCAGTTTGCCCGAATCTGTGCCCAATTCTGTGCACTTAGCTCTGGGCAAAATGAGCCCTTACATTTACTGATTGGACAAAACCAAAGATTTGTCATTCAAATGTTTCAGACAGCTCTGTTTAGTGGGAATTACCTGCCAAAACCACAAATTCCCATTGGCATCTATCATCCTGGAAGTGGCACAGGATTTTTCATGTGCACATCTTTTCCAAATTCCTTCTCAATTATTTGCACATAGGGTGGAAATACAGTCTGTGTGTGGCAGAGGCAAGTTTTTGGCACAGATGATACAGGAACTGGACTCATTTATCAACATTTACCAACATTACTCAACTGCTGCATTTTTTCAAACAAATGGCAAACAAAGCATGTGGGTTACTGCAGTTTTTGAAAGGTGTGGGAGAAAGCTCCCTACTCATCTTACAAATCTTTCAGATTTCTGTTGCCTGAAAATAACAAACAATTGATCCTGCCAAAAAAAACAAAATCTACAGGACAATTAGCACTCACCATAAACTGATCCCAAGAGTTGGTGCTAACTTAAAGCAAATGAACCTTGTTTGTATCTGTTTCACGTTTGATCTGCTGAGCCAGACATTGCAAGTGCAAAAGAGACTTTTAAAAGAGTATATGTTTCTCCTGCAGCAAGTTTGCCATTATCTCTACCTATTGCTGGAGATATGAAGAGCATGCAAGAGCAGCAATGATGTCTGTCTGTTTCTGATTTCAGGCATTCAATTTTCTCAATGATCTTCACTTAGCTTGAAGTAGCAGAATTGGTGGGTGGCACAAAGTGGTGTTTTGTAATGAATTTCTAATCTGATCCTCTAAAGAGCTAATTGGATAAGAAACTTCCCAAATTTCATCATACGTTTCTGTTCACTCAAATCATATTTAAAAAACTAAGAATTAATTAATGCCTACAATTTCTTTTACTAGAAGTAATTTAAATTTTTTAAAAGAGACATGAAAGTAGAAAGATTCTTTGCTAAAGTTAGCTTTGGGAATCTGTTGGAATGTCTTCATAGCTGCCAACAGAATCAAAAACGTGTAATCTTCTACTGGATGATTTATGTTTTTATCTTCTCCAAGCTAATAAGAGAAGGACACTATCACCTACTTAAGTCCCAACTTAATGACAAATAACACCTCAGACTCAGTCTACACTGAGACAAAGCACAAAATGGAATCTCACATACACTAGTTATACATTGTGAAATATTAAATGAGGAAATGAAGAGTTACTTCATACCCAGAGTCAAACAGTATTTTCATATGTACTTTTTTTGGTAAAAAATCAGTATAATGATTCAATAACATCTATTACTTATTACCTAATTGAATTTTTATACCACATCCACAGAGAAAATATACTTCCCAAATATTTTACATAGCTCAGAATTTAAGCAGTCTAAGTTAATGCTGATCTATTCCCACTGTCAGCACTGAGATATTTTTATGTTGCTTTCATTTGCAGAAAGAATTCTTTGCTGTACTATTATACATAAGGATTGTTATTTAGATATGAATAGTATATTTGCAACAATCTAAATGCTGCTTGCAAATGGCTCCACAGAACCCTGTATCTAACTATATGTTGTACATTTTCTATTAAATCTGCAGAGTAACTTGTCAGGCAACATGTTTTTACCCTCCTTTTACTCTTCTTTAATATTGCAACTGCATTTTGCGCTGCAAAGTGACAGAAATTGAAACTGAGATAAATAAAAGACAGAAATATCTTGGAAACAACTTCTTTGCAGGTGCCTGGTGATTCTGGACAGACTCTTTAATAGCATGTCATTTCTTCTGTACAGTATTTTAACCCACATGCAAAGAATTCTTCTTTAGGGTCTATGTAGAGCTGCTGCTGCTGCTCCAAAGGAAAACACTATTTCTGATAGACATTCTCTCTCCAACTGTTCTGTAGAAGCAGAATGAAGTGAAACTGCAGGAGCTAGTTGAAAGCCAAATCCTCAGAAGAAACAAACAGCTCCCGCTCAGCTGCTTGATTTCTATTTAATAACATAGCTCATGAGCTGGTGTCAAATACACCAGCTGTTACAGTCACAATCTGGTACTTCTTAGGTCTCATTATCATCCATTCTCCTCTCTAGCAATTTACCATCAGCCTACAGTAGTGTGGAGGTGAGCAGGGATTTTAGTTAAAATTAATGCAACGAGCAGGGAACTGTTTGGTTATTTCCAAAGTCAACATACAAACGCAAAAACATGTCAAATAAGTTCACATGGAACAAGGCGAATTCTTTTGTTTGGAGAAAACTCCCCAAACAGACCATTTTCTGCTACGCGAATGGGAAACCACTAAAAGTGGAGAACATAAGTTATGTACAGGTTGGAGTTCTGAACACCAGTTTAGATGGTGTTTAGAAACTGATGTTTCTCAGACCAAAAGCAGGGCTCTGATTCCAGGTTTCATAGCAGGCTTAGTTACGGCAGCTGCAGCAGGCTGTCACCGCAGTTTCTCAATCCCCTGCTGTGGGTATTCACACTGATAGACAAACAAAATGATGACAGACAAACAAAAGCAAAACATACCCACTGCAGGACTCCAGCAGACAGCAATTCACTGAATTAAGGCAAATTGCCACTATTCCCACTTTACATTAGCAGAGCAGCCTGAGGGCCCTCATTCTGAGGCACAAAAACTGTTGGTGATGGCAGCTGATTGTGTGCCTGGTGGTGGTGCCTGCTTGTGGTACAGGGGCAGAGTCTCCATCAGGCTTCAGGTACTTAGACCCCAAAAGCAGCTCCCTGTCAATGTACATGTGGGTACCAGTAATTCCTCAGCAGAGAGGGAAGAGAAGGAAAACCTAGAAGCAACATCTTAATTAAGTGCAACACTGGAAATCCACATCTCTGTTACCATTCTTCCAATTTTCCACAGAATTAAGTGTGGGGCCAGCTTGAGCAGCACAGTTGCACAGAGCAGCTGAGCAAGTAGCACTGGGAGAAAGGGGACAGAAGTTTTAGGAATGAGAAAACTTTTTGGAGTAAAGGGAACCTATTTGAGAGAGATGGGTTTCATCAACAATGACAGTGTAATTGCACTGCAGGAACTTAAGAGACAGAAATAGAAGACTGAAGGGCAGTCTGCTTGCAACAGCAGAACAGTCTACATAAAAGAAAATCTTAGGAGTCAAGGTTATCTCCAGAATGGGAATCCACAGGGATTCTGCAGTACATTTTGATGCAGCTAACACAGAAAGTGAACAGCGTTAGATTTATTAAAGGTGGTGAAGAGGCTGAAATAGTAATGGAGATTACAGACTGTGATTGTGGGAAACAGAGGAGATTTTACATCCTTCTCTGTCTCTGAGTAGGCTGTTAAGTGCTACATCAGAGCTGATATAAAACTTGATTTTATACACTGTAACGACAGTTTTCTGCAGAAATTCAGAGTCTATAGTAGAAAAAGTAGCTCTTAACTTAGTTTGACATATTACTATCAACAGGGGCCACATGCCCCAATTCGACATATTGTTTTAAACAAAAGGTTCAACTTGGTAATGTTTAAGTTTGGAAGGAGAATCAAGATGACCAGCTCAGAAAGAAACAGCCACAGGGTTAAATTGCTTGGAGATGATTTGGAGAATAAAAGGTGAGGTTCAGAGTCCAAAAATTCTCAAATCAAAAGGTTCAGATGACTTTTACTTTCTTTTGGTATGACTGTAAAGAAGGTAATTAAAAGTAAAGCAATGTCGAATCCAGGTAAGGAATATTGAAACTGATAATGCTTGACAAGTTAAATGAAAACCCTTAAGTCAGGCTAAATGTAATTTTTGAAGTGTTTAAAATTAAAAAAAAAAAAAGAGAAATATGAGACCTGCAAGGTAGCCAGGAGAAACAATAGGAGATGTCTGTTTAAAGATTGCAGTGCATGAACCAAAGTCATTGTCAAAAACATAAACTTGCCCCTGTGTTTGGTCTTGAAGAGCTTAGGCATGTTCTCATGCAGGAAGGTTCTTCAAAGAACAAGCCCAATGGACTGTTGGAATATTGAGGCTGAACTAGAAGATCTCTTGAGGTCACTTCCAAGTTGAATGGCTCCAGGATTCAATGAAATACCAAGTTAAAAAATCATAAATGTATAAAATGAAAGATAGCCTAAAGAACATTTAAGAGCTCTACAGGAATTAAAACATGACAACACTGAAGCACTGATGTATTGCTCAAAAGTGGCAGCAGATGGATGGTAGGTGGGAAATAGGACCCAAATCTGAAAACAGGGCTGTAGAAAACCACAGGCAATTGAAGTCTTCTAGTCTGTACCACACAGAGAATTCTACTGCCAGCCTGTGAAGATGATTAAGGAGGAGTTAAGTGGCATTCACAGAGAAGTGATCAAGACTAGCCTGCAGTTTCAAACAGCATTAGAAATCAAGCTTCTAAGACATAAAAGGAAAAGTTCTCTTGTTAACTAGTGTCAAGTTAAGTGAGAGGATGCAGGAGATAAAACATGGGGTCAGTGCTCACACTTGGTTAGCTAAGATCCCCAAGGCCCATACACTGGAACTTAATCAAGATTTGCAGAAAAGGCCAATACCTTTGTATAGATGACAAAAACTCAATTCTCCTACCATTCAAGACTGCTAAATGACTGATTTTTTTAAAAAAATTTTGTATTCATGGAATTTAAATATTCTCTCTGAAGAGAAACCTCGTCAAGAGAGGGAGAGACAGAAAGAATAACTACAGCTAAATTCTGCAGAATATCTCAGCCCTGTATGAAGCCAGCAATCTTCTGTGGTCAGCCTGGCAAAGGCAGTTCTAGATCAATAGGATCTGCATCATTATTTCATGTCTGCTCCTCATTAGTAAGGTACCTCTACAATCACTGAGGGATGGTGGTTTACAGTGAGCAATGATTACGTCTGTCTGAAGTCAGACAACATGATCAAGTGAGGTTCAACAGCAGCACCATAACTCCAACTCTAAATGCAGATATAAACTAATTAAATATGTCATAACTTTTTTCCCCACTTTTTTTTTTTAACCTCTCATTAACAGCTGGTAGAGAGTAACAAATGAAACTCTAGGTCCAACACTTATTGTCATAAAGAACAGCTTGGGTTTTTTTCCTTCGGATTTTTTGGAGGTAATTTGTTTGCTTGGTTTGTTTTGTTTTTGTTATTCCTTCACCCTGATCAGAATAAATTAGAGTTCCTTCAGAGAGGTTATCCTACCACAGTAAAAAAGTACAAATCTCTTATATTTCTGCTTCACGCCATGGAGAAGAATGGCAATGTGAGCATATTATGCAGGAAAAACAGCTGCTGCATCCAAAATACTTTAACTCCGGGGGAAAAAAGTTACTTATCCCATTCAGAAAACAGAAAAGTTTCAAAGGAATTTGGGAAATTACCAGCTGAATCAGAAACTCATGTGCCCCTTATTCACTTCAGAGCATTCTGGATTTACTTTTTTTTCTGCTCACACAAACAGCAAATTAAAAGCTCCTTCTATTTCTGCCTATGCAATGTATTCCCTGACTGCGGAACCAACCTTCAAGTAAAACAATCACCCTATTACTTAGCTTTAGCAGTGCGTTTAAGATCTAGAGAATGTACAAACCTGCCTGGACTAAGAGCAGAGCCATACATTTACTATGACTTTCAGCACCAGTATCACAGCTACTCCCAGCAGTGAAAATTACAGTGCTCAGAAGTAATGTTTGTAATCTTCATGAATTCCAGGAACGATCTTAGTTGCTGTTAGAGGATTCAGTGTTGTCCTCCTCCAAAAGTTAACGAATTATCTCCTTAGACTACATTTGGAAGTGTAAATTTCTGGGTCTGCGGAACAGAGGACTTTGCTAGGTTAAATACTCCTGACCCTTGGTGCACCAGAATTTAACATCAAACTAGTAAGTACAGCAAGGCAGTTGTAAAACAAATTTCTCCCTTACATTTTATTTTTCATTTAAAAACGAAAAAAATTACTTAAACGAGGAATCTTCAAAGATTCTATGACATGTTCAGTATGTAATCAAGCTTTAACTTAAACAAAATGATCAAGAAAGTTTGAAAAAAAAAAATCTGTCCCAGTCCTATGGGATAAATCTATCATATAACAGTTTCCTAAAGATACTTTCATACAAACAAAAAAAAATTTCAATACTAGCAGTGCTTTTAAAGAGCCAGGCTTATTTTTAATAATCCTTTACTGTCAGCGACTTCTAGAAAAAAAATACCAAGAAAAGCATTCACATGCAATATTATCATTAGGGATTTAAAAACCCAAAAGAAACCAATGAAATAAATAAAAAAAAAAAAGAGCAGCACTTAAACAGTTACTCATCTTAAAATCAGGTTTTCTGATATCTGTAGCTATTTTACAAATGAAGTTGATACTTGACAGAAACTCCTTCTGGCTTGGGTTTAGACAGTTACCACAGTGAAAAAAAAAAAAAAAAGCATACCACATTTCTAGCTCATTTAGGTATTTCATATTAATTCTAGTACGGTAGAAATTGTAGGACGTTTAACAAGAAGCATCTCATGGCTCTATTTGCAAGTCAGCTGCACATATAATTATCAAGGGGTAAAGTATTCAATTTGTTCATTTTTAGAATGATTCACATTGGTGACTTTATCTAAATGAACTATTATGTGAGCAGGATGTTTTAGGAACTACTCGGTATGATAGCATATTCTTTAATCGTGATTAGTTAGACTTACAAATGATTATGGAACAGACAATGTGTTGCAGCTTTGGATCATCACCCATGGAAATGTAATTCAGAAGCACAAACAATAATTATTTCCATCACTCCTTCTACTGAAACATAGCTTTCTTTAATTAGAATACTGGTAAGTGAGCACAGCAAATATAAGATTTTTTTAAATAGTTAATCTGATAAAGAATTAATTGAGCTTTTAACTGAAGAAGTTTAATCTTTCAAGCAGTGTGCATACAGGTTGTGTCACCTTTTTAGGAGCACCCACTAATGTAATGGACTAACAGATTATTAAAGATACATTTTCTATGGTGGCAGTCATCCTCTGAGGTCATCAGGCCTTTCCACATCTCACAGCAGCAGCAGGGAAGAAGAGACCCATATAATATGGGAGAACCTCACCCTGCTGCTTCCCATTCTTTCCATTGGCAGAGGCTGGCTATTGCCACAGCATCTTGGGATTTAGGAGACAAATTGTGAAGTTTCCTCTAATCTGATGAAGGCAGAGCACGCTGAATTGCACTCTCTAAGCCACCAGAACAACTGTTTAGGGACATCATTCTGTCTTGGATAGCAGAAGTCTAACAGAGAGTGTGAGAACCAGTGGCAAGCAAGGACGATGCCCTTCCTGGCTTGCAAGAGCTTGGCACCCTCCTTAATAATACACCTCTTCTCTGCATGTAAGAGCCCCTTTTACTTTCATTACTGAGCCCATCAGTTTTAGAATGGGCACTAGCATTCATTATCACCGATATTCCACTGCAAAGAGTTTCACTTCACTACCTGTTGTGTGAAACACTTTCTTTTGCTTCACAGGTCTCCTCATCTCATTTGTGCAAGAGTTTTACTGGAACACAAGTGCTGCTTTCAATCTAGCTGAAGAGGTGGTGGTAAAAGTGCCTCTCTGAGGATGAAGAAATGGTTGAGAAGCAATGACTAGGTGTTATTTAGGAGAAACTATACACACTGATTGAAAGTGAGACTGCACATTAACAGACACAGGATACAAATCATCAACACACATATGAAATCATCAGCACTGATGACAAACGACTAAGGCATTTTTTGGCAGACGAGCTGCCACTTGATGTAAAGGCCCATAAGCATTCATCCACCAGCTCATCAGTCAAGAAATATCTTCTGCTTCTGTAAGAACTGGTTAATTAAAGTGTATCAATAGGCTATGCTAGAAAAGTCCACACCCGTTTCTCAAGTAGATTTCCAGTGAAAAGAGAAGAAACATAAGTAAAACAATATTTCAATATTTTGCAGAGATCCAGAAGCCAGCTCCCAAGCACCTCTCAGTTTTTTTTCATTACTGTTAAGTGCCTGA
>VXBQ01013858.1:251798-308650 GCA_013400175.1 Phainopepla nitens
CATATTACAAGACAATTCAAATAATAAAATCTGTGCATTTTAAGACTTGAGTGTCTTTTCCATACCATCTCCACTCAGCACAGGTCCATGTGAAATAAGCAGGTAAATCTAGTTAAGACATAAAAGCGTCAGAGGAACATTGTCTCCTTGTAACTGCTTTGTCAGGTACATGACCCATAGTACCTGCGAAAACAGCTTTAACATAATGATAAATTTTAATAAAAAATAATCATGCACAGCCATAGAATTTAAGTAATTTAAAGGGACAGGTTCAAAACAGAGCTCTACCTAGTATTTGGGAAATTTACTTATGAAAAAAATTAATTTCCTGAGGTTTGTGGAGTTTCCACCAGTAATTGCTTTGGATTTAAGGAACAATAAATTCAATTATGGTTAAAGAGTATTAACTTGTGTAATTCTGCAACAAAATACTACTATAATCCAGAGACAGAAGCAAGAATTTAAACTAGTAAGATTAAAAGACTTTTCAACTGCCAAGCTAAAATGTGAAAATATCACAGTACATGTCACTTAAAATGGTACCTGTGACTCTTTTGGCCTTCTCCAAAAATATTGCACAAGTAATTGCATCTAGACAAAGCTCTAAGATGAAACTTCATCTTCATTCTCTCCAGAAACCATGACCGGTAATAGAGATTAATGGGTTATTAATGCTTTAAAGACATTCACATGTATAGGTTTACAGTTGCGTTTTCTTTTTTAACATGTCTTTTCCTTGTGAGTTGAAGCCTCAGGTTTAGGTAAGCAAACAGAAAGTAAGAGTTTAAATGAGTTCAAGGGTACACTCGAAACCCATTTGGGAGGCAGGAAGCTGATGCACCAAATCTATCACTACCACGGAGTAGGAACTCCATAATTACTCACTCTAGCATGAAGCCCAGTAAGATGCACTGGGTGTGATTCTCACTCAGGAAAAAATCCCAAATATCATTTAACACTTAAATGAAGTAGTAGCTTTAGGACTTATACAAAGCAGCAGTAACAGAAGCAAGACAAGCCATTGGACTGGTCTCTGCTGTACAAGCCATTTTCAAAGTTTCAAACAATGGATAAATGAAATTATTTAATTTGGATAAATAAAATTATTAAACTTAAATTTAATGACTTATCTAGATGACGATATGTCAGATAAACCATCTTACTTCTTCTCCTGAAAGATAATAAGCTGAAAGTAGTCCACCGACGAAACGAATATTCACTTCAAATACGGAAATTTCAGCATTCTGTTGAAATAAACACAAATTTATTGCTATAGAGGTTTGGTTTGTTTATATACATATACATACACATACATACATACAGGTTTTAAGGCACAACATCTCTAAATATCAAAACACAGAAGATGTAGGGAAGGCAAACATAAGAATTTAAAGCATTTCTTTCTCTTCCTCACTTAGAAAAAATATCCTCTCCGTTATCCTCATCCTGGTCAACCTTTCATCTCTTCTGTTTGGCTGTTAGCCTTTCTCTGAATCCACATATCTAAGTACTTATCATTCCTTGCAGATGATTCAGCATTTGCCCAAAAAGTGCTCTTGGATTGCATGTCCCACACTACCTCCCCTCACACCATCTCAGACATATCAGTATTGATCAAAGCATCCTATCAACTGTTTTCCTACTTCAGTCTAAATGCAGCTCACCGCAAAAAAGAAGGTAACACTAGAATGTGTTAATTACATGCTCATGAAAAAAATGTAATCATTATGTGTATTCACAAGGAAGAAGATGATCTTTTGCTATTACAGTCACAGCCCTTTCCAAGCTGGCGTGGATAAATCTTTTACCAATGATAAAGATTAGGTCCAGCCAGAATCTACCTCAAAACTCAAAGCACATTCTTCCCTGCCTCTTGAAATTCAAGCATAAATGAGGAATCTGAGTCTCAGACGCTTTTGTTCTTTATTAAGGCAGTTCAAATTTTACCCCAACACATAACATTTAATCCACTCAAGGCATTCAGTTAAAAAGTTGATCTAGTGAAGTTTCTTAATTTTTGCTTTTTTATGTAATACTACTTTTTATATTTCTGTATTTCTGCAGGAAAAGGTACCCAACAGTGTCCCAAAATTTTGGGCACATAAAAAAGGCATTTGACTTTCACATGTTCTGGGTTGCTCCTGCTTCTACTGAGTCATTATTCCATTTATTATTTGCTGACATACACTATAGCTATATTTAATATAAATCAATACATGGTGGAGCTGATGCATTTTCTCCTGAAAGGTTTGCAGGCTTTTTTCATTCAGCTTGGTTTTGTGCTTTTCCAGTTTAAACATTCAGATGTCAGTTTGTGTAGGAGGGAATAACTTACTCCCTGTTTTCTATGGATTTTGAATTGTAGTAAACTTGGCTTTAGAGAAAAAACAAACAAACCAGCACTAGGCTACTTAATAGAAATATTACTTCATGCTTTTCAGTTTCCAAGGTGTTTTGATTAAGAAAAGGCATCTAGACAGATTGCAGAGTTGGTGAGTTTCTTGTAAATTGTAAAGGTACGGGCTTCAAAACAACACTCTCAGACTTGCCACAATGCTAGTTGGTTTACATTCAGGAATTTAACTTTTCTCCTCTAAAATGTGTTCTGCACTTCCCCCTCTAAAAAGAGGATGTCATTTCATTCAGAATTACTCTGATTAATATATAGTTAATATAGTATATATGTGTGCGCCTGAGTAATTTTTTAATACATGTGAGCACAATTCAAAGGGGCTGATAAAGTAAAGCCATCACACACACCCTGCCTCTTGAAAACTCAGACTGGCATCATGGGTTAAGACTGAAAAATTATCTTGCTGTCTTGCAATGTTCAGAACATAACACTCTTTCAAGTTTATTTAGACTAGTCTAGAAATCTGCAGTTTCTGCTCTGTCACTGCTCTCCCCCACTCCCTCTCTTATTCTTTCTAAGAGAAATGACAAAGTTTAATTTCTACAGCTTAATTTCTGTTTCCAAAATGTCATTTTTTTCAAAATCTGTTATTTCTCTTTCCAAGTGTTCAGTCATTTTCTCAGTGAATTCAGCAATAAGGCAAATGGAAACAGGTATTCACACCTCAACTTTAACATTCCTGTGCACAACTTTTTATTATGCTATGATCCACATTAAACCTGGGGAGGGGGATATAAAAGCATTTAAATCCTCTAGAAATCTGAACTAACTAGGTGATGCATCTGTTTGTCTGTTAAGCAGGCTACCTGTGTAAGAACTACAGCACATGTATATTAAATACAGAAGTCTACCTTAAAATCCAACATATAAGACAGCTAGTAGAGAACTGATTTGACTAAAGCAAGGCTTATCTGACCTGATTCGATTGAAGAAAGGATGATTAAATGAGTGAAAGGGGTGGCTTCTCTTCCCTGGAGATTGAGCTAGCTGAAACTCCTATGAACAGTATGGGAATATGAATATGTGAACTTTCTTCAGAAGTTCAGGTTCTTTCCATTTCAATCCTGAGCCTTAGCACATGTCAAGTACCTTTCTTTGACGTGGGAAGGTTGAAGCAGTAAAGAGGTAGGTGTCAGATGAGGAAATGAGTTAATCAGATATCCCAGACACTTGTGCTTCCTTTGAGAACTGAATTAAATTACTTTTTGATTTTCAATTGCTTGAAGTAAATTGAGTGGTGTATGACCTGAATATTTTGTCTGCAGAACTTTACATTTTGCCTTTCTGGATTTAAATATGACCAGTTAACTCACAAAATCATTGCTATCTTTCAAGGAGTGCAAAGGCCCTCTAAGGAAGGCTCAGTATGTGTACACTGACATTTGCTTCTGGAAATCAGTTACAGACAAGAAGACTACATGGAAGCAAAGCGAATAAAGGTTTTACTGTTGAGCCACAAAGATTAATTGCTGATTAACTGTAATATTGAACATGTGTTTTCATGTCAAGAAAACATCTCTACATGGAAAGTTGGTGTGAAGGAGTAGTCTGTTAGAAAAATGAACTTGCCCTAAAAGTGGAAGATTTCTGCTACACCAACTTCACCTTTCTTCCTGATTTGATTTTTAAAATTTTTGTATGATATGACACATTGAAGATGCCACACCCTGATCATTATCCTCTTTTCATATATTTAATCATCCACGTACAGTTTGCACAAATAAGTCTGTATATTTCCACTCAGCAGTCAAATTCTAAGTAAGCAATACTATTTTTTATTTTGCTCTCAGATCAAGTTGTATATGAGTACCTTATGATCCATTTAACAGTACCAAAATATATCAGAAAAACTTTCATCTGAACTTACCAAAATTTCTACTTCACCATCTGTAGAGGTGAGAATTATTTTTTATTTTAAATTTAGCCTTCTCCTTCAAACAGTTATTGCATGACTTACATAGCAAGTCTGAGAAATGGCTGAATTAATTCCATTATTTCTAATGGAAATTCTGTAAGGTGAAGTGACTGGATGTGTACATTTCAAGATGACTACAATGTTCCCTTTTTAATGTACCAAGTGTAAAAGACATCTCTGAACAACTGGATAAATATAATTTCCAATTTTATGGTCTTTACATTAGTACCCCAAATAGATCATGCTGTGTATGAGAATATCTGAAACACCTTTGTTAGTACACATCTGTGCTAACATCTAAACATCAGTTTGACCTGGTATTTGCAGACCTCCCTTTTAGAAAGGATTCTGAAAGTCTGTAGATACTTGGATGTGTATTGGGAATAACATGTTTTTGTTTTTAATTCCAGGGCTTTATGTTAATTGCTCGATGTTATATTTATTCAGTACTTTGTCATTCACTATTTGAACCATAAATGGAATAGTCCCAGTACTATACAAGATCCAGAGAAATTGTGACTTCTGATCACTTTACTTGAGAAAAAATAGAAAACAAAAAGCAACATACGAATCCAATATGTGGTGCAAGAGCAAAGCTGTGACAAGTTTCAGGAATTTCATCTGGTTTCCTTGATTAGCTTCTAAAGAAGAAATTATTTTGAAAAAGACATACAACATTCTTTACCTTGCTGGCTAGACACACGACACCAAAGTCATTTTAAAATTGTTTTTTAAGTAGAAGAAAACCCATAGCTCAGAAACACTCAAGACACTGGAGAAAATTACAGATATAACTAAGAAACCTATTATACTAACTCCTTTTAAAGAAAGGGAGAGTGACAATGCCTTAGCAAGGCCCATCTTCAAAAAGCAACAAATATAACCAAATGGGGAGGGGGCAGGCAGAATAGAGTGCCAAGACTTATATTAGTTAGCCTGTGATACTCTGCATTTCTATTTTATTTGCAAATCTATGACAGGGCCAATTTGATCTCAGCTGCATCTCACCACTCGACTTCCCCCACCCTTCCATAAACCAGAGCATTAACACTACAGCTGGTAAACCACTGAGGCTTCAACCAGCTGTTATATTGAATGTAATATTGAAAACATTGTTCAGACAACAAACTACTGTCAACTGGGTTCTCCTGAAGGCCTCTGCCTATTGAACTCCTCCAGCTTCCCAAAAATCAGTATTTATATCATTCTGGATCATTTCCTTAGTGCATCTCTTTCCTGATAATCTTCCGCTCCACAATTCAAAGACCAAGGCCAAAACTATTTCCATCTGTATTTTCTCACCCTCCCTTATAAACACAACATTTGAAACACAACACTGTTTTATTTATCCAGTGTTAGGTTCCACCTGGCACTCAGCAGCAGCACTGGTTACGTGTTCTGTCATTCAAAATTCAACTGGAGAAAATATTGAGTGCTCTTTACACAGATCAATGTACTCCCAATAATCAACTCAATTTATATTTGATAAAGAGCTTACTCTCTTAGTTTTAATAAAGATAACAAAAAATGATGCCACAAATCCTAACAAAGATTCCTATTTTTGCAACAGGAATTGCAAAGATTCCTTCCAAAACTTTCTTTCCTTTGGTTCTCCTGTTCTTGAACCATCATGAGTCTATAGAACTTCAGTCACCTCATCTGCATTTGCATCTACTGCTCCTGTGTACAAGGAATAAAGCAACTCCCCCCGCCACCACACACACCATGGCAAGAAGCCCATATCCTGCAGTTTAACAAGCTGTGCAAGAGAACACCAGGGACCCTATACTGAACAATGCTGAAAAAAGTATATAATTCTAGACTAAAAAGTGGACACAAAGGGCCCACATTTCCTGGGAAATGAGATTCAATCGTAATTATTATTACTATTAAATAATAATATTCCCCTGTTGCAGCGCAAATGTTGGGAGCAGCAACAAATCCTAACACTTTTAAGCAGCCCAGGAAGTACAATAGAATCATGGATAATACTACAATAACTCACTTGCCACTATTGTAAATAAACAAGATTTTAATTACTTGCAATTGTGGGGAAAAAAAGTTTATTCATATTCCATAAATGAAAGTTACTGGCAGCTTGCTAAAATATTCAGTTCCCAAAGACATGAGAAACAATCTCAGCAACCTTTTTCTCACAAATGTCAAAGCCAGGTTATTGCATAACATGTTATTTAACCTCGCTGAAGTCCCTGTATGGCAAACTGCAAGATCTTCAACAGGGCACAAAAATAAAGTGCTACTGAAGGCATTAATGAACTCTAGCAGCAAAATAACTGCATTTAGTAATGAATTTGCAGGATCTCCTTTTAGTCCACCAAAATAGGTTCCTACACATAATCAAAACAAAAATCAAGTCACTTTGAAGTCTGCCATTTGGAGTGTACTAATAAGTTATGTGGCAAACTAGTAATCAAATAGTCCCACAAACTAAAGAACCATTTTCAACTGCTGGCTTTCTTAAGATTTCTCTCCGACCCATTATACATTTACTCACACCTCCCACACGATTTTTTTTTTTTTAAATGGGAAAGCTGTTCCAAATTGTTGCATTAGGAAACTTTGACTTTCTCACTTGAAGAGGAAAAACATGAAGAATAAAGAGCCAAAAAACTATAATGTTCCCAGTCAGAACATTAGGTTGTGGACTGTTAAATACAAGTCTATCATAATACCTACAGTTTGAGAATAGTAGAATTTAGATTTGTAAATGCTGAAGTTTGAAATAAGCAAACTGAAGTCTGGAAGTCTGTCTTGTTACTGACTGCCAAACCACATATACAGTTGAGTCAATGATAAATGCTGGAAGCTTTATTTATTACAGATGCAAATAATATTTGCTATTCTGGGATCTTGGAAAGGGGGTATATGCTAGTCTATACATGACAGTAGAGAAAAAAAAGTAAGTTTCTCTACTTTTACCAGTTCTTATCCAGTTCCCAAATAATAGACATATCACTCACAAAACTTCTAGGTTTCATGAAGCTGCTGACAAAACCTCTTTAAAAGATACTCAGAATTTGCGGAGCTAAGCACAAAGAAGAAAATCAGAACTGGTAAGTTAGCTTTCAAGCTTCAAAAGTGGCATATAAAATCAGATAGAGTGACTGACTGACCTCTAAAAAGCTTTGCTTAAGAGCATTGGCAGGACACAAGACTGAGGGTACCCTCATCTTCTTACTTATTCCCTTCTCTTTATGCAGTTCCTCAATTAATTAGTACCTGTCTTCAAGAGCAAATAATGAAATGCCCTTTATACTTTCTCAGTATCCCTCTTATCTGAACAAGTGCATAGCTTTCTGCTCCATACCTTGTTCCCATCCTGATCCTTTCTGGCTACACTTCCATCAGACAGCTGGTCAGTTGGTCAGGGTACAAATTCAAGCCCTGTCCCACGTACAGTTTGATTGCTAGCACCTTCTGGTCTTGGTGTGGGCCCCTGTTGTTCCAGTCAATGTCCAGACATGCTTTAGGACACCATGTGGACTGAGGAGTGTTCCCAGCAGGCACTCCAGGCAGGACTGCTCTTTTGCAGGGAAGGAGTTTAGCAGGGCTGAAGAAGAGGGGGATGGATCACTTAGTCACTCATCCTAAAGATACTGTGGTGTGTTTGGGCGTAGATGCAGAGAACCATCAATTCCAATACTTAACTCCCAAACCTTCACTGCTGTGCCATGTGGCTCAGCTCCTGCACCACTACTCCCCGACACCTGACCCCTTCATTTGCCTCATTAAGATCCCTTTTCCTCTCTCTCTCTCTCTTCCCAAGCATGTATTCAATGTCATTTGGCTCTTGCACTGCACAGACCGATAGCTTTTTCTTCCTCAGTGTGAAGCAGAAGTGGGGTGGTGGTACAGAAACTCTTCCAGAAAGCTCTCTCTGTGTGTGCAGCTTCTGGAACAACTACGAGAAAATAAGAGCAGAGGAGCAAGCAGCAGTGCATACTTGTAGCTAGGAAACAGCCAAGCTCCCTAAAGATCCCATGAAAGACTGGTTCACTTTTCCTCTTTGCAGCCTGCTGATACACAGCCCAGCCCAGCTGTTGAAGCCTTGGGCTGTGCACTGTGAAGGGGCATGTGGGCAGCAGCCTGTGTGGAGAGGTCAGAATAAAGCCTTGGCTATATTAATTAAAAGACCAAAGATGAATCCCCCAGAAACATGAAGTGATTTAACAGAGAACAGAGCACATATCCATGGTGCTACTCAAAGCTAAGATTGTGGATTTAGCCACTGCAAATGTCAACTCTTTCCAAAGGTACAAGTACGTCTACATCTCTTATAGCATTGACAGAATCAGAAAATGCAACTTAATTCCTGAGGGATGGCTCAGTTTAACTGAAACTTCAGCAAGGTTTCAAATAAAAAAAAAAATGTCAGCAGTTGTGACATAAAAAAGCTCCAAGCATTGCAACGTGGATATCTCAGTTATAAAATCACAGGGCTACCAGCTACAGCTGTAATGAAATAGCCTATGGTATACTCCAAAAGGGAAAACTTCTAAACATATCCACTGACAAGCCTACTAAAATGCACAAGTTTGCCAGGAAAGGTGCTGCTGACTTAACTAGAATTTTCCTTCAAAATCAAAACCTATCTTTGGGACGGTAAAGAAGAGCTACTCTGACATCTAATTCATTGAACTGCGAGGTTGAAATCTAATGCATAAAGAGACGTTGCCATTTCCCATTAAGTCATTTTTATTCCATAAATCCTTTCATGTGGATAAACTAGTGCCTACTTTATAAAGTGACATTAGGAAACTTTTATGATCAGGTGTTGAGAGTGGTTTGAGTGCTGGCCAAATAGTTTGATGAGTATCTTCTAGAGTTTGTAAAACTCTCCTATATCCAGCTGCATTGAATTAGAACATAAGGAGAAAAAATTCTGCTACAGAATACACTCACAGCAGTTTTTGAAAAGAACATCTTAAAGAAAATTAAAGATTTGAAAGACATGGTTCTAAGAATAAACAAAGAGAAAAACTTTCCCTATTTATGCAAATAAAGGGCAAATATCCTGATCAAACAACCACTGCCCAGGAAATGATCAAAAACATCAAACACAAGTTGATGCTACTCAGAAGAAATAACTCTTAAGTTAAATCTGTCAGTGTGTCAGTTACTCCAAATAAATCATTTTCATGGGACAAAGGTTTCTAAAACAGAAGAAAGTAATAGTGTACATAACATTTTTGCAGAATATGTCATGTAAGGCCTGATACATGATAAATGCTTAAACACAAAAGAGAACTGCTGTTCTTTAAACTGTAAGATATAAATACAAAATGGCATTTGAATCTAAAACCTACACTTAAAGTGGAAAAGTAAACAAAAGTTCAAGCTGAGTAGCTTCCAACAATCCAGCCATTAAACAAATGGACATCCATTATTAAATTTGGCTTTGCAGTTATTTATTTTAATTTCCTTGTTCCAGTTTGGGAAAATTAATCTACTCACTACTGATGCCAATGTAAAATTCAATTACATATGACTATGAAATATTATGAAAATAATTTTGTGAGGTGTCGAACTCCAGGCTGCCGTTTACAGGAATATCAGTAACAAGATACTGTTAGTGACGCATGTCAGTGCAATCTGTGAAGTTGCTTTGGTAAATCTGCTTGGCTCTTGCATTGACCAACTAATGGAATACAAAATTCCTGACATTTCCTTAGCTTATAGGCATTACTGAGAAAAGAGTAGGTGCATTAAAAAGAGGAAATGTAGGCAATACCATCTATAAGTATCCGAATATAGCAAGATTTATGTAAACCCAAAGATTTTCATGTTAATAATGTAAATCACTCTACAATGCTTTACAGTGTTCCCCAAGTAGAGCTCAGCTCATCCTTTTAAGTGGACTTTGTTATTTTCTGTGGTCTTATACTGTTTTTTAAACATCTTGATATTATCAAGCTAATAAGACTTTAATTTAGTATTACAAAAATACCTTTAGGAAAAAAATTCCTTATGCACAAAATAAAGTTAGTATGTTGTTCAGGCTTCTTACACTGTGCAGGAGCACTGTTTAATAGCCTCTATTTACATTATAAATGTAAATATAAATGCATACTAAATTATTGCTTATATAAACTATGTAATAGCCACTCTTATTAACTCCTTCTTAAAAGGATAATTAATTCTCAAGCATGGAAGAGAACCTAATTAAACCTGACTTTTGCATAACTTATTAGAAAGAGTACTTTGTTTTCAGAAAGTGTTTTTAACATTAAGCATGTCAACTACAAGAGCTTTTAAGTGTGCTATGTACTGTGCTTACTTTACTACACTGATCAGAGGTGCTTCATCAGCTCTCTGTACCCAACAATAAATCCTCTGGCCCAAAAAAAAAAAAAAAAAAAAAAAAAAAAAAAAAATACCAAACCCAGGACTTCTCCATGTAATTTAAGAGGTTTCTGCTGGTTCAAGGCCTTTCTAGAATAAAAGCTCCAATAATGAACTTTGCCCTCAGCTGCATATTTGCCACTTATTAGGGTGATTTGTACATGCAGCTGTGAAGACCTGATGCTGTATGACCAAAGCACTTCAGTTGTACCAATTCTTCAGCCTAACTCATGATATGCAACTTTACTGGAGTAGACAAAGGAACTTAAGCAGTATGGATGGCATGTACCTTTCTCAAAATACAAGTAAAATCTGTGGAAGATTTCATAAAGGGAAAATATAAAAGGTTTACACAATGAAAAAATTAATGCTTGAAGGGTACCAATTTTTCTACACAGAAAAGCTTAAAAGGCTGTTTTTAACTTCACAATGGCAAACACTCTATTTCCTTTTTCCTTCCTTCCGTCTAGCTCATTGACTTCCATCTACCTAAATCTCTCTGACTGAAAAAAAGCATATAAGCAGAGCAGTAAGTTTCCTATCTTCCAACTTCCTGCCTTGTTTTATCTATCAATGATCTAAATTCTTTAGCCTTGCATCATGCTTGCAATACTAGAAACCAGTCCTCAGCTGGCCCCTGAAGACTAAACAGAGCATTAAATATTAATCAGCAACGCTCCTTACCACATTGAAATACAAGTTTTTTTCAACCCACTCCTTGGCTTCCTTGAACTCCTCTTTCATTTCCATGATGTATAGTGTATCAAGGGCATCCACGATTGTTGCTCCTTGTATGTTGCCTGAAATACATGAAGAGCCAGTGATTTACTTTCCAACAGAAGACTTTTCACTTAGATCTAATTAATTTAAATTAATTCTAATTTCAAAATCCAATTTCAATTAATCCAATTAAAAACTGGGTGCATAAGCATTCAAGTGGTAACTAGTAATTCACGGTCCTTACTTTGATTCCCATGCCACAACACAACATCATAATATTTAAGTATTTCTTCCACTAATGAACTTTTGAAGAGCTGTTCTAACGCACCGTATTTTCAACCATGATTTTGCATTTCAAACCACTGATAGAGCAGTTTTTCCACTCTGAAATGGCATAAAAACCAGTAAATCTTGGTAATTGAGAAATTCCGGATTCTTCCAGTTTGGAATGAAAACAATCAGTGGCTTCTTTTTAAATTTTTATACTCAAGAATATACATAAAGCTTTAAGAAGCTGGTGAGTACTGATCCCATTTCAGTTAGGAAAGCCCTTTAAGAAGGAGAGTCTGTGCAAAACAATTTTTTTGGTATTGTGCACCACCGTGTAACCTGCACAAGATAGCACTGAGGGAGGCAAAGGCAAACCTGCACACATGGATTTGTCAGCTCAGGAGGGGCTGCAAGGCCCTGGTTTTCAGAGCAAGTTCTGGTGGTCTGCAAAAGTAGAACCCTTCTACCTCTGTTACAGAGATGGGTTAAAGCTAGCCTTGACCTAACACTGCAAGATGAAATACCATGAATATGTTGGCTTTGGAATGGATTAAATGTTCATCATCCTGTACTAAACGGTTAATGTGGATGGCGGGGTTCAAGAAAACGCAGTCACTCAAAATACTTTCCCATGCTTACTTCAAATTTACCTTGACCTTTTCAAAACATCATTTTTTGTCTAGGAAGAGTTTAAATTCCTATTTATGGGATAATGTCAAAAACTCAATTTTTACCACTCTACTAAAACTTATATTTCCTAACCTGGCTCCTGCAGTTTTCATAACGGATGGAAAACCACTGTTATGTTTTAGAGAAGACTGATACAGAAGTAAAAATTTAGAGTTACAAAATAATTTAGGTTGCAATCAACAGAGAAAGTCATTAGGTCCAATCCCTGTCTCCCTCAGCAGGGCTAATGAATAAGGTGAATAGCTGCCTACTTATTCCAGAATTGATTGTACCAGGGGAATAACAAGATAGTACCTACAACTAATTAAGGAACTTGATCATCATCTCGTCTCTGAAATAGCTGATGAAAAAGTGAACTGAATTTTTTAAACTTATCAAATATCAGAATTCAATTTTTCATAGTTAAGAAAGAGAGCTACTATATCAGTCAATTATTGTGTTCACTTCCATCATGGGTTTCTGCCTCCACATGAAACAGAGAGGTGATTGGAGAGCTCTGCATAGCAGGATTGACATCACTCTCTTAAATTAAGCTTCCAGGTAGAAAGTAGTTTTCCATTTCCACTATCCTAAACAAAATAATATTTTAGGTTATTACAACACTTATTTGGTACATTTAACAGAGTAATATAGTTCCTCTATTTTAGCAGCTGCTTATACCACCCATTTTTGAAATGTCACTTTCCTACTCTGAAGGAAGTAATCTCTACATTTTCCCCCAGACATTCCACTAATAAAACTGCAGCATACTTTGGTAAGAACAACATAGTATCCTCCAAGAGCTTATTTGGAACTTGGCTGCTCTTCTCTAATATTAAAGGAAAAGTATTCCTTTAAACTTGGCTAGCCAACTTATATTTTTCCTGAGCTTCCGAGAAAGTGAGAGTGGAAAACTGCTGGAGGACATCTGCTCAAGAACACTACTGCAAAAGCTCTGGAGATGCCTGGGAACTCCACACAACAAAAGCAATTACTAGTGAACCTTTACAACTGAGCTCTACTTAGAGAAAAATCATCTATAACCTGATTTGCTTCAGTGGATTGTGATAGGCTCACCATGCAAAGATATTCTTTGTGATAATCCTCTTGTAATACAACCAACACTACCACTAAACAGTTGAGCTTTCAATTTTTAGGATTAGTACTTGAGCTGCAACCCACTACTAAGTTAGAAGAAAAAGAGGAGAAAATAAGGAGAAAACTTACTGAGAAATCGCCCTTGGAGTCACCTACTTATTATGATTTTGTTTTTCCTGAACTTGACCTATGTGGCCTGCTTAGATCACAGACAGAAAAAAAATGCTAGAATCTCAAAAAGATCTTACTTTATTTGAAATAACTTCAGCTATTATGCTGAGGGCTCCAGAAAATGGAATAAAACAATTAATGTGACAATTAGTCAAGTTTGTCTCAAACAGCTGTACTTCTGAGTTCTTGATAAAAGACAAAAGAACAGAGAAAGAGTCAGTTTAGAGGCCAGAATCATGACTTGTGAACAATTGCAGTTTACACTCTCAGCCAACAGGATAACAAACTTGAGAGTAGTATGGAAATTGTGGTGCTGAACAGTTCATTAATAATCAGTCAGACAAACCAGTGGTGGGCGTGGGGGAAGGAGTGCAAAGAAATTAAACAATCATTTCTTACTATGGGATAAAACCAAATATTTCACAAGCCTATATAAGCTATGCTTATATAGGCACAGCACATAAGTTATTAAATACAGTTATCACTGTTGTTCATTCCCACACAACATTCCCAAGGAATTACACAGCAGTCATGGTCTACAAGAAGCAAAGATTATTGCTAGGCAATTGCAGTACACACTCATGACAGAATATTTGGACAAGAGGACTGTTTTCCTATACATCTACAGCACTGTTACAAATTTTAATAACAGTGAGCACTGTGTTACAGAGTGCCAGCAAAGTTGCAGTCACCGTGGTAGAGTTTCATAGTTGCCCTAGGCAGAAGGAAGATATCACAAACAATACTTGGATAAAATCCGTACACCTCAGGTAAATACAGATATATTTTGCTGATAATTAAATATATACATATATATATATTTTCAAGGTAGAGAAAATGAACTTGAAACTCATAAAACATAAGCTCAAAGGGAGTAATTTTGATGATAAAAGAGATAACCAGACATACCAGCCTCCAAAATTAAGAATTATTAGTCTCTACAAAAACCTCCAGACGAAGTACTCATATGTGCTCCATTTTACTTCTGTTGTTAACCCTTTACTGTTATCTGTCCTCTTTACTAACACCATCATTTACTCCAAGGGATTAATAGAGAACACTTACAATAGCCTACTATTAACTGAAAAGAATGCAAAAGAAATCAGTCAGCATGAAATTTCCAGTAAACTATCGGGAAACATCTACAGAACTTCCTTTCCAGTTTAACACTTAAAATCTTAAACAATGATCTGGAAGAAAACGGAAAAGAACGTATTGCTAACAAGATTTGTGGACTATTAACCACAGTGGCTTATTACCTAGCATTTCAGAATGGTATGATGTAAAGCACATGACCCATATCTCCTCCAGGTAATATACGATCGGCCCATTTAAACTGAATGTTTTTTAATATCTAACAGTGCCAGTGTATGTGCACACAAACGAAAAAGAGAAGAGATTACATTAGAGGATGGAGTAGCATCTCAGGACTGGGCAGCAAGAGCAGAATAAGAAGAATGACTAGAGGATGAACAACTTTGTATGAGTTTCCAGGATGCCACTGCAGGGATAACTTCTCTGGATGTGAATGACAACCTTATTAGCACAGCTCTGTGACTGAGCTTATATGGCCATATGGTTTAAGAATCACAGCTGGCCTACTGCCAAACCCTTTGGAGCATGTGCCAAAGTAAGTTCTCACTTGTCTAGCCCAGGCTTTTAGATATGGCCAGAAGAGTCCGAAATACAATACTTCAGAAAATTCATGTTGTTGCACTTAATAGTTTACAATTTCCTCCCATCCCTTGCACACCAAGCTTGGCATTCGAGAATACATGTAGGTTCGACTAAAGTAACATTTTGATTTGAGCTGTAGGTTTCTTGGAGCATTGCTTCAAAAGCTGACTCATATCTTAGAACAGTGTTTTCCTTTATTTAAAGTTCACTGAAAAGGTTCCTATCCAATATCATTAGCAATTTAAAGTGTCAAGAGTGATTAATTATTAAAGTGTGCTATGCCAAAACATGAAACTCTTGACTCAAGTACTGGCAAACCCTCAGCAATATTAACACTTTTAATTTCAGTGACTATTAGCACCTGCTAAGAGTGAGGAAAGAAAAATTCATTCAATTTTTAACAAATCTAGCTTTTTGCAAATGTAATATGAAACAATATAGCAATATTTCTAGAATGCTCTTCTAAATCTCCAGTATTTTATACACCTGTGCATTTTAGAGCCAGCTCTTGTGTCTCTGAATTTGATAAAGTTCAAATAATTTTTCCTTCATTGCTTATCTCAGTGCTTCCTGCAGAAGCCTTTGGCATCCACCACACTTCTGGCACCGTGCAGCTCAGCTACATGTTTTGTTATGAACCACCTTCTTTTGTTTCAACTTGCTGCCTAGTAATTTGCTATCTTCACCCCTTCCTAACAAAGGATATCACTCCCCACAAGGAGCAATAAATCCTTGTTCATCCCATCTATGCCACTTTTTATGGACCTCCACTTAATGTTCTGGGAAGTTGTCAAGCTTTACTACTTACTATGAGCTCAAGCCTGCCCGTTCTGTATATTAACTCAGAATTATACCTCCTGTTCCACTAAGTGCCAGTTTAAATTAGGAACATTTTCTATTTCCAAGTGCAATTATCGCCAGTGAAATCCTTCTGGGTTTGTGGAACTCTTTGCAGTTTGCCATTGTCAAAGCTACCCCAAGTAACTTATTTGCACTGCCAGATTTCACCCTGGTCATTGGATTTTTCAGCACCGGAATGAGTAATTTGAGAGTGTGGCCTCAGCAGCAACAGATTCCTGTGACAGGCCAGTAATAAGCCTGAAAAATGTTTTTTGGAAATCTAAAAAGACAATACACTTGTCTCTGTTGTGCAACATGACCTCCTCTCAAAAATGCTGCGTTGAGTAATTCATCCACATATCTGCTAATGTTATTCTTTACACAAGTAAATCTAGTTGAGATAGATGTCAGGCTTACTTCCGAAGTTAAAACCACATACCAAACCACAAAATTTCAAGGAATAGAGCAGGAATAGCGAAGACAAACAAGACTGGGGTGGGGGGAAAGACTTTGAATCCTTTTAATTTAAATTAATGTATTGTTTAAACACGTGTACAATTAATTGCCTAGGCTATATTAATAAACTTAGACTTCAAAAAGACACATTGCTATACACTGTCAAGGCAGTTTTGGATATAAATTTTGGCAGGCTTTAAAAATATTCATACACCTCAACACTCGATAAAAGAAATGACAAAAATCAGTTCAATGTGGGAGGATCAGGATCTTACTAAATTATAGTACCTTGGGGTTGGCAGATTGTAAGTATTTATCAAATGCCTCCCTTTTTGCCTCCAGAAACAGTCCTTTTTCACTTACAGAGATTAATTATACTATGCCCAAAAGTTACAATATCAAACTGGCAATACTGCATATGAAACACGGCTTCAGATAATTAGAAAAGCCCTTCAGTTACAGTCACTTAAGTGCAGAAAACACTTCTAGAAAGAGTTCTCTGCTAGTATAGCAACATTCATTAGTTTTAAAATTAGTTCAGAAGGCTTCGAGAGGAATAGCTCCTAATTTGAGGGGTTGGTGGTGGAGTGCTATGAAAAAAAAGGCAAAATTGTGATTTTGCCACTTTCGCAATAGGAAGGTAGATTAATACATCTCTACTTTAGCTAACATTGCTAACTGTAACCTGAAACATAAACATTAAAGTATTAAAAAGTAACAGCACTTACTCAGGGCCTACTTTCCACTAGGAAAAATCAGAGAAGAATTAGTACTCATGAAGTCATACTAGGAGATATGCCCTGTTTTGCTAATGGACATACATGGTGCAAACAGATGCTGAGCTATTCCAATTTATTTGATTAATCTAGAAACAGCTGTACACTTCATAGAATTAAACCAATAAGAATATTTCTGTCTTCTCAAATAGTTGCTACAACATGGTAAAACCTAACATGGCAAATACAAAGGAAATAAAAACATTGCAGGGATGTGCTGAAAAGACATTGCCAATGGTCAGAAGTGTGTATGTTGCACACTAGCTTCAAGGAGAAACATTCCAGCTCACATGTGTTTCAGTATTTCTCTAAAAGTATATTATTCTTGGTGTGCACACGTGACAGAAAGCAACTTCTGCTCATAACATGAATACATCTACAGTCTGGCAGCCTAAAGACTTTCTCAACTTATCACATACACCCTTCCACACACACTGCCTGCAAAAAGTTAGCAAGATCAAGGCAGTTCCTTGACTTCACAATTTGCTTTCATGGCCTGAGTTTAGGTCAAAAAAAAGTATCGTTTCCAAGTTCAGCAAGAAGTCTTCAGCTACAGAATAGCTCCACTACCAGTAATTCGTACAAGGAGCTGAAACAGAGTTCTTTTCCTCCCCCCAAAATTAGAACCACCGGCTGTCCCTACCCTTTCTCCCATCAACACCTCACTGGCCACTTTCCCCTTTTCCTAGCCTAGGTATAGTGTCTGTACTTCATGATGATATTTCCTAAGCCACATCTATGTGTAATTACACCTCTCAAAAGTCATCTTATTTTTGTCCTTCTGAGAAACACAGCATGACAGTTATGATTTGCCTTCAAGACACAACAGTCATTATAATCTACCTGCAAAATGGAGATAGAAAGGAGCCATGCATTTATTCTTTCAAAAACAAGCTTAGAAGCAGTATCATTTGGAAACAACTCTCCTCTTCTGTGTCAGGAGAGCTATACTGTAACTTATACAACATAAAGCACCACACAGTGAGATACTAAAAGTTTTTATCCCATAACAGCCACACCCACTTATGAAAGGCAATGTAAATGCAGCAATTAATTCAAAGGAGGAGAAGTGTTTAAAATCAAACACTGCCTAACGAAATGTGCTGTATTTTTTTGATACTAAGACAATTTGAAACTTGTATTTTTAAAAGAATTGAGATCTGGCAGCAAGAAGAAAAGACAGTCTTGGCAAATTTGAGATAGTTATGATGGATGAGAGTGAACTGAAGGTCTTGATTTCTGAAGGTTGGAAGGAAATTCACAGGACACAGAGTTGATGGTAACCTATTCTCCATTAATACAATTCAGAATTACCTTAAATTAAAATCATTTGCAGTTTTAATTTTTTTTTTTAATAAGAAACAAGGAAGATAAGGAAACTTGTCCATCCTTTCATAAAGAAAAGAAACCCAGCACACAAACAGATCACCCTTTTATTTTTTTATGCAAAAGGGGGCATTTGTTGAATTCATACATGAATGTACGGACCAGATCTAATCATCTGAGGACACTCACAGAAAGAAGGTTTTGTTTGCAAAGAACAAAGGGCAATTATGGATTTGGGCAATGGTAACTTATGAGGCAGACCTGCTTGCAGATATGCCGCTCTTTGGTATTCTGTAAAGAAAAAAGACCCAATGTTTATTTTGATTTGCACCAAGATCAATAAGATGTTTCTAAGGAAAACTCCTCAGCAATAAGATCTTATACCAGATGACCATGATGAGAAACTGATCTGCATTCAGACTGACTCTGGCTCTTACCCCTTAAAATGCAGTTTTATTTTTCAATTCAACGCTTGTCCTGTTTCACAGAGAATTGTGCCTGAAGTGATTTAAACTTTTGCAACATCCACAGAACTCCTGCTTAAGAATTTCACAAGTCAATACATCTACAGCTTTTCTCATTTTCTGTGAATTCATGCAATATTATTATTAACTCAAACCTTAGAAGTTTTTATGCCACTTCTGATTTCAAATGAAACGACATTAAGCATTTTAATTTTCGAAAAATTTTGTGCCATTTTATTGTACTGCAAGAAAACAGAATTCCATTTAATAGTTCCTCAAATATATTAAATTGCACAAACATCATTCTCCTGATGACAATAAATAATTTTCATTTTTAGAGAAGAGAAGGAAACAGAAACATGATGACTCGAAGTTAACTCAAACTACTCTGGTTTCAAGAACTCAAAAAGAAGTCCAATAACTAACTAGATAATAATTACTTATTAACATTTTTGATGTTACCTTGGGGTAGCCAAGCAGTGCAGCAAAATCAATGTAGATTTTGTATTTTCCGACTTATTTTTGTAATCAAAACTGCTGTCTCTAAGCAACCTCCAAATATAGTTGGGGATTTGATAAGCGCTCTATTTAGACTGTTTTAGGAAATGTTTCCACTTCAAGCTATCTTTTGCAAACATTCAACAAAGTAAATTCCTGTTAAAATCAAAATAATGTATTGATTTTGTCTCAGCTATAGAAATTAGTCATTTTTTCAGCTTTCTGTTTGGAAAACAAGCTATTTGAATAGAAAAATTGGTGTCAAACAGTTTGATTCTTCATTTTTCTGCAAAACAGAAGATAATGACAGTTCATAGGATTGTTTTCTTGTGCTTCCTTAGAATCCTGTTTCTCTTCAGCTACTATTTATCCAGTCATAAGTCCTACTTGGACACTGAGGAAGTCTTGTCTCATTATACTGGATTTCTTCAGGGTGCCTCTCCTACCAGAACTTTCCAGTCTCACATTTGTTCTACACTGATAACAACTTGGGCTTTATTTAACATCTCCTATACAACATTTAGAGGTGCAAACAGTTACATTAATGAAAAAGAAAGCCTGATAAGGGAGTCTGATACAAATCTACAAATTTTCATAAGCAATGGAAATATATTCCTAAGAACTGCACACAGCTTCAGCTGCCTTCGTGACTGTAGAGGATTTCTCTTCCCCCTGTGTTCCTTAGTTCCCTGCTTATTGAATGTGGCATCAATGATTTCCATAGTAAATGTTTATGACAGGACAGTATTTATTGCAGCAAAACTATATTTTTATCATGCAGCAATGTCATGCTGCATTTATTCTCATTCACACACTAATCTATAAAAGTCACAGAAAGCACCTTCATTTACTGTTACTTTTTATACATAACAGAAGCAAGAAACATCATGCTGCATGACAGGGAGAAGAAAGAAAACATGTTTATCACTTATAAGCTTTTCAGCTGATTTCCTGTTTTATGCTAACGTCACTAAGCACAAAAATACACTCTACTCACCAAATAAATTGCTTGAATGTCCTTGCTTAGATAGGGGTTTCAGTTCATTTAATCCCCATGCGTAACGCTTATAATTATCCCAGGCATGCTTCATCATCTGTAGGGAAACGAAAGCAGGATTATAATGTTGATTTAGCAAGAAGCCACAGCAAACACCGACTTGAGAATATTCTCAATATGAAAAACATTTAATGCAATTCTTAACCAAATTCCTGCTGTATGCATTAGATCTATGAAATATTCAATAAAGAACAGCAATGGCACTGTTTTCCAGTTGGCAGTGGGATGGTTGCTATTAGAATTACACGACTGTCCTCTCCACTTCTGTTACCTTCAAGTTTATGGTCAAGACACACTCAAAAAGAATTAATTTTTAGGAAGGGAATTCACTGTGTCATATATCAATTCAATTTAGATTTCATTTCCCTTAATTTTCTAAGCATATACCTCAGAAACTGAGGACGGTAATATTTTTAAAGAAGGTTTTTCCCCTAGAACGTTTAGATTCTTTAAGGTGAAAATAAAGCTTACAGTGGTTTTCAGATTCTGGCAGAGACCTGCTTGCATAAAACTAGCTAGTTCAAACTCAGCACAGCTAGTAACAGTAGAATGATGGTAAAGTGGGCACCTAGAACGCCTAGAAAATGTTTTGAGGTTTTTACAATACAATCTTTTATGACTATAAATGCATCTGTAGCTACTTTCACATGTCATTTTGCACAAAGAGACGAAAACCCTTTAAAACTAAACATATCACCACCCAATCATATTTTGCAAGAGAAGAGGTGCACCACAGATAAATACTGCTTTGGGAAACAGCCTTGCAGAGCCCAGCGCAGCAGTGCTGTGGTAAGAGCAGGGGGCACCCACACCAGAAGCCAGGGGAGTGAGTTAACTCAAGAATAGCTCTTAGTCTCCACCACCATCACCAGACATATCTGGTTTGAACTGTCCTTTTTCAGGATGGTCCAGGTGCACGTCCAGGAGCCCATCTGCCTCTCCCCAAATACGTGGAGAGAAGAATGCACACAGCTCTGCAGGCCTGGTGACAAACCACTGCAACTCCAGCAGGTCCAACACCTCCCCTTACCAACAACCACTCTTAACATCTGCTCAGGAAGAGTCTTCTTTGAAGGCCACCACAAGCAGCAAGACTTTATGTAACAGAAAGAAAGAGTTTGCCTCCTTGCTGTCCCTCCTCCCCTCTTCCACAAGGCAGAGTAGTGCTGGGAATGCCAGAGGTCACCTTCTAGACAAAAAGTGACAATTTCAGACCTTTTCAAAGATACTGCTTTGGGCTGTCAGATGACAAAACTGTTCCGTCCTTGCTTTCAGACCTCTTCTTAAGGCCATGTGTGTCAAGGATAATTCTGTTAAATAACAGTTACAACCCTAAATTTAAAAGCAGGAGCCTTGGGACATGCTGATAATAGTAATCCTGCACTTTCTCCCTCTTTCTTTCGCTCATATCACAAAGAAATTATGTCAATTAAAAATCTGCATTAAGCCATATTATAATATATGACAACAGATTTTCTAGAATACTGCTATACTTGTGAGCATAAACATTTCTCCACTACTAATGGGAGAAAAAATGCACATCTATCTCGCAGGAAAATTCACGGACATTAATCCACACTACAGGTCCAGCTTTACAAATACAAAAATTGGCAATGGCAGTTAATATGTGAGCATTTTCAACCAAAAGATTAGCCTGGTGCCAGATCTCAGCTGAAAGGCAGCAAGTCAGAGGCCCAGTGGAAATGGTCTCAGGCCACGGATGGCAGCGATATGCTGAATGGCAGAAGCTGTGCCCATTGCTTGACTTCACTGCAGAATGGCTTAGGAGCTCTCCCAGGATGGGGCTTTTTGTCTCAAAGCAGAACTGGTAACAGGCAGCCAATTAGCAGACTTTATGACTTTGGGGCTGTCCCAGTCCCTGGCTACAAGGATCAAGACTACATGAAACCAATCATTTGTCCACAGCATATTTTCTAATTTACCAATTGAAATTTTCTGGTAGTTGTCTATTATACAAGAAAGACTTATTCTGCCCTGCCATCATATCCCAGACCTGCAAGCTCAACTTTAGATATCAACGTACAAATTCTTGGAGATTTCAGGAGCCTAAATCCTGTGCTTTGTCAAAGCTTATTTTCTCATGCAATCACATCTGAATTTTTTCATTTGCTTAATCTTAATCAGGGCACACCACAAAAAGGGCTTTTTTTTTTTTTCTAATAAACTAAACTTGTAATTGGGTGGCTTGATTCAAAGGGCCTAAAGATGTAGTACTATAATGACATTATAATTGCTCAAGCCACTACTGACATTGTCCTTCCCTTTTTCTGTCCTTTTTCTCCTAGCACATCTACACTCTTTCTCTTGCATAAGAAATGCAGTGGTCTTCTATTCCCAAACCAAGTCAGCTCAGGAAACAGAAACTTTTGCAAGTGTTTTTCTTGTTTTGAGAATCATTTTTGTCTTGTCTGATTCCCCCGAGTCAGATTGTCATGAGTATCAGAGTTACCAAGAGGGAAAGGCAGGAACAGCTCCAGACTGGTTCAGTCCAGCCACACACTTTGTGACGCTACAAGATGTTCCAGAGGTAATCACTTGCCTTTAGCTTTTGCCCATGGACTGACACTTCAAACAAATTTCACCATAAATGTATGTGTGATTTGGTAGCAGAAACCACTCTGATTACCCTATTGCTTGTCAACCCGTAGCTAGTAAGACAGGAAGATAACCCACACAGCAGATAGTACCTTCTAATAATATTTATTGCTGTGTGCTGATGAACAACGGATGAGTTGTTGGGTTTTTTAACAAAATTTCCTCCCATTCTGCTAACTACTTAGGTACATTTATTTAATTGCTTCCTAGACAATTACAATGTATGGATTCCACAAGCCAAGCAGACAAAAAAACCCTTCCAGAAAGCCTAGATTTAGACAAAACCACTGAGGTGAGTAAATTTACTCCTAAGAAAATGCACCTTTAGGACATCCTTGCTTAGACATTGGGAGATTTATGGACATACATTGAAAGCAAAAGGCAGCTCCAAAAGCAGTCAGTGAGCCCTCTAGTGTTTCAGAAGAAATGAGTCACTCCAACTAGACACAACCATGAATGGCTCCTTAGAAAAAAATTATTAGCACTTAGTGTTACTGTGTTACTGGGCAAAGAGCCCGCAGATAGAGCAGCCAAAGAACCCTACCTTCATCAACAATGCCTTGCTACACAAGCGACTTTGAGCATCTAACCTGTCAAGAAGTCTCAATTTCTAGCATTCAATATGGTTTTGTAATTTCCACAAGGGGGAAAAGAACGTAGAGTATTTCTGATGTATTGTTTCCCACTACATTAACTTCCTATCTGTAAATAGCTTCATTTTCTATGTAAGAATGAAAAGGTTCTAAAATATTGAGAAGCAATTTTAATAGACCCAGCTCACTCGGGTAATTCTTTGCTTAGGCAAAACTCCTAGCACTGGTACTTTGGGAATGAATTTTAACAGTTTTTTTTTTTTTTGACAAATCCAACTATCTTTGCAGTCTTCACCTTTTTGTTTACATGGGATATCATAAAATCATTATCTCCCTTTTTTTTTTGGTTGTAATTCACAAAGTCTTTTGATCACACCTCTGACTACTTGTACAGGTGCTATTGATCACTTGAAATTTCTAAAGATCAGTTATTGAGAACATCTGGTATATCAACACAACATTACTGATGCTGTTAAAAAGAGAAATTCCCAATGAGGGAGAGACTCCAATAGCTTTTGACTAGATGATTCCTGATATTCTCAAACTCCTCTACAGTACAACTACTAAAATGATTTTAAATAATTCTGTATTAGTCTTTCAGGATGTTAATACTTGCAGAGAAGCATCCCTCAGTCCTTCTAGTTTTACTATATGTTAAAAAAAAGAAAACACAGAATGGTTGGGATTGGAAAGGAGAGATGATCTGGAGATCAACCACTTCCAGCCCCTGTGCTAAAAGCATATTCACCCACAGCAGGCTGCACAGGATTTTGTCCAGGCAGGTTTTGAGTATCACTAGAGAGAGAGAATCCACAACCAGCAGCTTGTTCCAGTGCTCTGACACTCTCACAGTAGAGATTTTTTTTTCCTCACATTTAGATGGAACTTCCAGTGTTTCAGTTTGTGCCCATTGCCACTTATCTTGTTGCTGGGCACCACAGGAAAGTCTGATCCCATCCTGACCTTAAGATATTTGTATGCATTGATAAAATCCCATCTCAGTTGTCTCTTCTTCAGGTTCAACAGGCCCTTAGCCTTGCCTCATAACAGAGAGATGCTCCAGTCCCCTCATCATCTTCACAGCCCTTTGCTAGACACTCTCCAGTAAGTCCTTGTCTTTCTTGAACTGGGGAGCCCTGAAAGGTTCATTGAAACTCAAACTCTACAAGAGCTGACCGCTCCTTGTTCTGTGAAAGCAGAAACAAAAACCTTTCCTACAGCCATAATACTGGCCAACTACAAGATGATGGTAACACACTCCAATTGGTTGGTATTTTAGTTACTGCCATCTTTCAAAGCACTCTAACAACACCTAGACAGGACATAAAGCTCACTTGAAATTTGCAAAATACAGTCCTATCCAAACGTTGACAGAAAACAGCGATGCTGAATCAGCACAGTAATAGTGGTGTTTACATGGAAACTATTGCAGTACCAGGTGGAGCGAAAATAATAACTTAATAAGGTTTATTTTTAGCAGTTACATGTAAGTGGGGGAGATGCCAAAGAGGATGTCAGGAAAAGAATTAAAGCACCTTTTAGAACTGGGATATTAAAGGAGAAAAGGGATTAATTGCATGAAATAGTACCATCCTGACCTTCAACAGAGCCATTTAAATCTTGCCAAGGCAGAGGAGAAAGGCAGAAAACGAAGGTATTGAAAGTTCAAGAAATGAAGAGACAAAAACCCCCAAATAACTCCCTCTCAAATCAAACCTCCCGCTGCAACAAACCTCTGAAGAAAATGTAACAGTTTATCTAGTCTCCATTAACTCCCACCCCTATTTTAAATAATCTTTTCTTTCTCAGTTTACACTGATCTTTCTAAACATTTAAGTTATTCTCACCTTTTAAACTCCTTACCAGAACTACATGTTCACTCAGACTAGTCTCCCTGCATCTTCTCTCCTTGCTGCTGCAACTAAAACGTCATTTTTCCACAGTATCAGCAAGGGTAAGGAAATTAGTAAGAAACCTAAACAGGCATTCCACTTGAACTTTCCTCCTGTACAAACCAACTTGCCTGGCTGGGGACTATTCTGGGTCTGGTTGGGATGGAGTTAGCATCCATCACTGCAGCCCATATGGCATTTTCAATCAGCGCCTGAAATAACGCTGATAACACAACAGTGTTTTGGCTGTTGCAGAACAGCACTTGTAAAACAGCAAGGTTTTCTCTTTTTACAGCTCCTGCCCCTTTGCCACTCCCCCTGGGGGGGAGAATGGAGGAGGTGACTATAAGGTTGAGAGGGGGGACAGCTGGGAGAGCTGACTCCAGTATGTCAAGGGGTTATTTCCTACCATGTTAACATTATGCTCAGCAACAAAAACTGGGGCAGAGGAAGAGAGAGCAGTTTTCCAAGGTGACTGCTGTTCAGTGACTGAGCATCAGTCTGACTGTGGGAGGATATGAGTGATTGCCTTTGCATCCTTTGTCCCTGTTCCCTCCTTCTTTCACCTAATAAATGGGCTTTGTCTTGACCCACCAGTTCTCTGGCTTTCGTTCTTCCTGTTCCCTCCTGCAGCCCACCTGGGCCAACAGCTGTGGGGATGCTTGGCTGCTGGCCCTGGTGAACCCCTCACAGTGTCTCATCAGTGCAGGAAGCTTGTGACCACAACAAAACCTTCCAGTTTATTTGCTCCGATGAAATAATATTACATCAACATCAGCAAAAACTCAAGTTTTAGAAAGCCTTATATTCTTACTTTATGTTCCCATTACTGTTAACCAACAAGCTAAGACTCAGTGAATCAGAATCACAGAAGGGTTGAGGTTGGAAGGAACTCTCTAAATTATCTTGCCCAAAGCCCATTGAAAGACCTGTTCTTAGCTGTTTTCACAGCCACTGAGTACCAAAAAAATTGCAGCAGAGCTGAAAAAATAATTTTAAGAATTTATTATTAGCAAATGCAAGACTACCTTTGAAATTATTACCTCCAATTAGGATTTCTCTGTGGAAAAACTGTATGATCCACACTCAGCCGATTCACTATCACTTTCAAAAAGCTATGCTGTATATATGAAAGCTGTGTTCAATATGCTCTTACTGAATCTACTGATTATCACAGTGAGTAATTTTTGGAAATACAAAGCCTTTGTTTCTTCAGTTATCAAAAGTATTACAGTTATGTTTCATCATCTTTACAATGGTATTTAGTGTAACATTGCACTTTAAAGAAATACAAGTTATTAACTGAGTTTATTGAGCTTCTCTTGAACAATAAGCATCTAGAAAACATGAAGTAATAGGTGAATTTTCTCTTTATCTCAATACATAACACTTTTTCTAGGATTAGTAAGCACAGCTACATTTCAAATTCATTTGACGCTTTCCCTTGTTTCTGAGCATGATCTTTGTCACCTTTGTCAATGTTCACTATTATTGCTTTGGTAGTGCTTTAAACCTTTTATTTCAATCTTTTCTTGCAGTTCTACATGCAATCCTAATACATTCCAATGTCTTTTCCATCTGGAAATATTTTGATCACTAATAACTACCTTTTTATTTTTTTTAAGTAACTTCTATCAGTATTCACAGTGTGTTCAGACTTGCTCTATAGTGGAAATTCTAGGTAAAGATGTAAGGTGTTCTATTGTAGTTACCTCTTTGCTGACTAGTTCATAACCTTATCCCAGCAGACATGCAGATCTGACTAACAGGGATACATGTCTGCTTTAGGCTCTTTCAGTCACTCTGTCTACTGTTATGCTGGACTGCTGACAGAATTCACCATAAACAACTTTTCATACAACGAAAACTAAAAGTTAATTTTTTAACCAAACACCAAGCTTCACTAGAAAACTAGTAAAAACTGCTTTATATCTGATCATTGTTTTCTTTAGGTAGATTTGTGTCTCAAGTTTATTTTCAAACTAAAAATTAGCAATTATAGCTGTCTGAATTTTATTTTAAGCTCTTTATTTTCTGTTACTATTTCTTACTTCAGAAACAAAGCTGAAGAAATAAGCTCAAATGTATAAAGGTTCATCTCAGTTGATACTGTTTTTTTTTTCTCCTGAATCTGACAGAAGATACAAATGACAAACCCCCTTTTACTACTGGCAACAGAAATCTGTTTTTCTCCTTCAAGACATGTAAAATAAATCCTGTCACTATGAACCTTCATATAAATAATCACTTCCTATCTGTCAGCAGGAAGATTATTGCAAATCAGGAGCTTGACAGATTTTTGGTGTTTATAACCTCATTTCCTAATGGCATCATCCCGAGTTAAAAGCAAACCACACAGTGTCAATGTTTGTGTGATAGTCACTGCCAAAGTGTCACCATTTCTAATTTAGCCGGTGGATGACAACCACGCTCTGAAGCCCTGGCAGGCTGGAGGAGTTCCCATGAGTGCTTCCTGATGGGACTTCCACCCAGCCAGGAAAAGCCACAAAGGAGACTTCAGTATAAGTTAATGGACCAGTAACAGGGACTCCCAGTTGCTGTTTTCCACTAAGCAGCAGACAAGGGTTTGGGGAACATTTAGGGAACAGCTTCCATGTGCACTGTGACAGGAATGAAGGACTCCTAACAACTCACAGGTTCATCCAGCAGTGCTGCCCACAGTGCAGGGCTCTGCCAGACACAAAGTGGGGGAAATACCTGTACCTCTTACCCTGACAATAGAACTAAGGTAGCCAAAGTGATTTACAGGATTTTCCAATAATATTAAGCATGTATATCATATCGTGGAATACTTTATATGGTTCTGTATTTAATGATCTGCATTAAAGGGATATGCAAGCAAGATCCTACTACTCCTCGGCATTCAAGTGTCTTACCAATAATTCATTTCTTGCCCATGAAGACAAATTAAAATTTAAAAATCCAGCATTTGCATAGAAAAAAAGAAGTAAGAGAAAATAAAAATCTTAAGGCCTATTCAGAGAATTAATTCATCATTTGTATTGCAAAGCACTTCAAACTCCTCAAACAGAAAGCCTGACAGAAATGCTAAGTATTATTCCCTCATGTGTTAAGTTACAGATAAGCTTCTATTCTTATATTTCCTATTCCTCACAGCAGCTTGTAAGCCTCCCTAGGACTGTATTAAACTATCCAACTAATATTCATCATATGCTGTTCTGGGCATCATTTATTAACCAGGGACAGACTCTGCACAGTGCTTCATTCTGTTACTCATTTTAAAAGGAATCAATTATCCTATTAATTCTGTAACAAGAATTCTAATTAAAAGGTAAGTAAAGAGAACAGGAAATTTGCAGGTAAGGTATTTTCTACACTTATTCTATTACTGCATATTTTATTTAATGCACAAGTACACAAGAAAAAAGAGACTATTTAATGTAAGAAATAACTAATAAGAACAGCAGCTCTCATGCTTTGATGTCTGCATAAAAAAAAAAAAAATCATTTGAAAACGATCGTATGACATATGAAACTAGTCCATGATAACAAGCCACGTTTACTCATTTGTCAGGCATACATCTCTCTGTTAACTGAATATAACTGAAATATAGCTCTCTTTGTTAACAGTAACAAAGTAACACTGCTAAAATTATGAATTTACTGAAAAAGTGAAGATACCAGAATGTTTTGCTATTAGTTTCGAGAGCTGGGCTACTGTGCATTAACTATTGAATTGTTCATTTGAGTGGAAGACACAAGAGTGATAAGGCAGGGAAACCTGAAGGAAGATCTTCAGGAAGGAAGAGTTTACCTGCATACTTTGTATATTAATATCATTCAGTCAGCATATTATATTAGCCAATATCTGCCTGCTTTTTACCTGGCCATCTGACCAGTACAGCTACAAGAAAAACAAACTATTTAGTGTAGCACAGAAATATCCTGAGACCCTTTCCTTGACTAGTCAAAAACTAAGAAGGCAAGAAAAATGTACAACCCTTCCCACAAAGAGCACTGCCCTTGCACTTTCTGTAACCAAAAGTCTGTCTAATTTCAGCCAAATGAAATAATCTATTTCAGGGAAATAAAAAAAAAGTGTGGTTCAAAAATCTTGCCTGTTTAGTTACCCAAATAACAAAACAGGATTCATCCTACCTTGAACCACCCAGAGTAGATCACTTTTAGCTCAGTTTTAGATTCATTCACTCAACTCCAGTGGACTTCCACCAAAAGTATAGAAAACAAAATAGATATGCAAGAAAATACTATTTCCTTATCAAATGGAGGGGTTTGAATAATCTTTTTATTATTATTATTTTTTATTTCCTCTCCCAGGTAAGCTAGGATTTGAGTATGTTCTGTAGGCATTTATATAGTTTTTCCTGAAAATATCTGCCTTGAAAGCATCAGTTAGGATATTGTTGAAATCCTTCCTCCTCCAACTCTCAGTTACTAGTGGGTGAACCAACCACACATTCCCACTAAGTGGAAAAAGAAAAGAAAATGTAGTACTGAGGTGCAGTATTATGAAATTAAGCACAAATTAAATTAATAACTGAAAATATTCTTTTTCAATTCATGCCACTTATCATTTATGTCTGTATACATAAACAAGACAGACATCTTGAACTGTCCAAGTCATCCAGTTCCAAACAAAAGAGCAGTCTAAAGAACAGCCATACAGCCTCTACCTTACAACGTAGCAACTGTTACCAAGATCTGCATTTCAGAAAAAAAAAAGGAAGCCTACAGCCTGTCACTCAAAACCACTGCATTTCTCCAAGGCTGTCTTCAACACTTAACATAAAAAGTCAGATGGACTCTGTAACAGATACACAGAAAAAGTATTTTCTTATCACTAGCACAAGAGATAGATGATGTTTCTTTAGACAACCTATTGTTCCAGCAGTTTGGATATTTATTCTTTTCTTAAATCTCTGTGGTGGATAAATCAGTGATGCTTTATTGTTCTGTTTTTTTGTCTAAGGAGAGTCACTGTTAGCTAATTTTTTTTAAGAACCAGATCACACAGATGTTTTGTGTTAATTAAACACCCGTTAAAAGAGAAACATATAATATCATAAGGTAATGTTGAAGAACTCAGGTCATTGTTCATTACTAACAATAACCAGAAAGAAAGTTCAAACATTTTTACTTTAAACAGAATAGCATTGAAGTGTTGTACAAAAAATTGCAGAGTTAGTAGCAGCCTCTGAAGTTCATGCACAATTTGAATAATGTCATAAAAGGGAAGGAAAAAAGAAAGCAATTTGTGGAAATACTACTATTGTGAAGAAGAGTGGTATACATAGACTCATCCCACTCAGTGTCATTTTTTTTTTCTTGGTCTACTTATGACTTGCTATGGTTTCCAAGAACTCCCAAGCTGAACAGTGGGAACAGTTCAGCTCCTGCACCTGCATGATACAATCATGCTTTTGTTCTCTTTTTCCTACTATTCTTTAAGAAATTATTTGGTAAGGTTTGCTTCTAACAAGATTATAAATTATTCATGGCATGGACTGCATGTCCTACTTGTTTTTAGGTACCTGGCACTCCATAGCCACGCTGCTAGTGAAGTTCCCAATCTCAGCAGGGCAATGCAATTAAAAAAATAAGCAGTACAATAATAAGCAGTGTTATGCAATACAACACAGCCACAGGAAGTGATTAACATCAAGGTGATCCAAGCTGCTGTTTCAGAGCATGATTAACATCCACAAAAATGAAGTAAGATACCTTCACACATTTTGAACCTCAATCTCCCCTTCTATGCTTCGAAGTTTTATACTGCTGCTTAAGTCAGTAACAAAGTTTTAGCCACCTCGTTAAATGGAAATTGTCAGTATATCTAGGTCTATCCAGCTTGTCTTTTAAGACAGGAACAACAACTAAAAAAGGCAGTAACAACCTTCCCGAAGTTTCTCCCCCTCGCAAAATTAGTCTACATTCATCCCACAATCCTACCTCCCTATCAGGGAATTGGAAGTAACAAGACAGTATCTTTGATGGTAAAAAGTTTTAGTGATGAGACAAATGCCAGACTGGCATTGAAAGGAAAAAATTCAGATATATTTTCTAAGAGCAATGTTTCTTTAATTGTATTTTCTTTTATTTATTTGTATTTGATTGAAGCAAGTATTTTTAAATGTTTTTTTTAATTGTAGTTTTTTTCTTAAGAAAAAAATTAAACAGTGAGCCATTAGTCAATTTGAGGCCATTACCAACTCAAGTTAAATGGCTAATAACAGTAACTAAAAACACAAACAAGCTACAAAAGCTGCTAGAGTTTCTCAGTTAATGAGAAACTTACTAGAGCTTGATGATGCCCCTGAATTCATGAAGTGCAGGGCACTTTGAGTTTTCAAAAATGCTGGGCACTGACAATAACTTCCTCACCCATCATCAGGCCATCAGCTTTGATAAAAGGCCAGCTCCTCCCTTCCCCTCCCCTCTCCTCTCTCCAGCATCCAGTTAGAGAAGCTGAAGTACTTCACTGCTAAAGCTCATTATTGTGGCCACGGTGAAACTGCACTTTCCAAAGTCAGAGAGCCTGTTCACTGAAGAGTATTTACATAGATTAATCAGACATGCAGTTGCTGAATGGATCAAGGGCTAAGTCCGCAACATTACCACTGGCGTCAGAGAAGTCTCTTCGGCCTAATATCCTGGAATTAGGGCAAAAGGATGGGACTGCTTCCCAGCACTGAAAACCAGTTACACGTGGGTCAAGAGCAGGTGACACCTGAAGAATATGACACAGTGCAACCTTACCAAGCTTGCAAGCAACCACTTGGGGGTGGAGGAAGGAAATCCAATCTGGAAGCCAGGGCTGCTGTTGGCAGAGGACAAAACAGGCTGGAGAACAGGCCAAACAAGGACTTCATGGAATTTGGCAGGGTGCACAAGGACAAGGAGCCCGGGAGGCAGAGGTGTGGGCTGCCCACGGTGGCTGTGCCAGCTCTGCTCTGGGGGTCCCAGCACTGTGGAGGAACAGACCTAAGCAGCCCTGTCTGACCTTGGATCAAGGACCTTCTCATACCTCCAGACCAAGTTATCCTGCAATCCCACCAAATCCAGTATGGATTGCACATTTTTATTTGCACATTTTAGAGCGGAAATAAATTGATTTGCTTTTCCTGATCAACAAGGACACAACTCAAATTTCAGCCCAAGACTGTGGCTGTTTAAAATATTCCAGATGAAAATCATGAATGTTTAAAGCCTTTTCCCAGCCTTCAGAAATATTTCAAGGTATTTTCTATATTGAAAAAAATATGCCAGCTATGCAAGACACTGCCAGCTCATTTCTGATTAGAAGTAAGACTTACGGCATTAGTATAGAAAGATCCAAGAAGAACAGTTAAAGATAGTCAGACCCTGGCAAAACATGACAATGATCCAGTGTCCTCTACAAATTCATGATTTCTGCCAATTTCACATTTACATCTACTTATCTTGGTCAGAATTGATCAAACAGCTTTTCTAGGGCTGCATTTGATTTCAGAAAAAGTATTATTTTAAGAAATATTTATTTCTGCAGCCCTCAAACTATCTCCACTAAACATGGGTTGCATAGTAGCAACTTTTCTAAGGTGAAAATTTCTTGCTGTAAATTAATCATCACATCTAGCTGTGCAAACAATGAAATAACCATCAAAACAGGAAACGTGTATTAGCTATTTTCCTCCAGCAGTTTTATCACAGTATTTGAAACGGATACTGTAAGCTGCCTAAACATTACTATTCTTTGTGTGGCATTTTTTTATCTCTTGCAACATTTATATGATTGGGTGGCCTGTGGATCCTGACACAATCAGTGCTGGTCAAGTTCCCCCAAATACAAGATACTCAGACCTTACACCTTTTGCTTAATTCCACTACCACAGTATATACATGATACAAAACAGTGGCTGGATTGGTAAATTAACTTTCCAGTTCACGTAAACACATCTGCAGAAATAGTAAGAAGACATTTTCCCCATACCCAGCAGGTGAAATGTACCTACTGGTATCTACATTTCCTTCAAGCAGGCTGGAGTAAAGATGGCACCTCGGAAATAATGCCTTTATACTGAAAAGTACAACTATGCAGTGGATTCTTTTGTGGAAGGATGCTGCTTACGAACAAACTTAAAAATCTAAACAAATCTCCTTTTTATGTATTAAAATTAATTTAACCCTTTGGTAGTATCTCTTCCAGTGCCATACACAGCATATTAGTGCTTTACACAGTATTTTTCCTATATATCCAAATCTTCCTCAGCAATAAGCAGATATAAATGATATAGCAAATCATTGGATGGTTAATAGTTCATCAGCACCATGTGAATTTGGGAAGAACTGTCACAGGCTAATGTCACAGGCCTGTGATCAATGTTTTCATGACAGTCAAAAGAAATCAGATGCTCAGTTGTACAAGAAAATGAACGCAAAACCATAAAGGCATTTATTATCAGATAAAAACAGCCATGAAGGATACTACTGTTCCAAACACCTCTTGGCAGTAGAGGACACAGAAGAAAAAGAAAGGATTCAATTAAGAGGCATGAAGATATTTTCCTCAATGGAAAGGCAGAAAAATGGGCAACAAGATAAAAATAAAGACATGGAAAAAGTAAGGATTGTTCCTGAACGACTTTGTAAAACACAAAAGGAAGAAATTAAACACATAGACAATTAGGTTTGTTACTGAAAAGGCAAACAGTGAAGAATCATTGTCAGAAGATTCAGTGACAACCTAACAGGATACTGAAGGATTTGAGAGAGCAGATGGTCAGAGAGCCCCAAACCTCATACTGCATTTCCTAAGCTGTTAACAAAAAGTGTGTCAAATGCAGTTTTCACAGCACAAATGGAACATAATTTTAGTTTGCACTATCTATAACACAGATAATGACACGATGACTTTCAAGCACTGTAGTGTTATTGGGAGATACTTCCACCCCACACACCCAGTAGAGACTTATTACGGAGTCATAGAATCATTTAGGTTGGAAAAGACCTCTAAGGCCACCAAGTCCAACCATTAACCCAGATCTGCTGAGGCCACCAATAAAATGTGTCCCTAAGCATCACAACTACGTATCTAAATTTTAAATACCTCCATGAATGCGGCTTCTCTGGGCAGTCTGTCTCAATGCTTGACAATCTTTTTGTGACAAAGCTTTTCCTAATACCCAACCTAAATCTCCACTGGCACAACTTGAGGCCATTCCCCCTTGCCCTATTGCTTGTTACCCAGGGAAGAGTAACCTCACCTTGCTACAGCCTCCTTTCAGGCAGCTGTAGAGAGTGGTAGCATCCCCTCTGAGCCTCCTTTTCTCCAGGCTAAACAACCGCATCTCCCACAACAGGCAAAAATTTTAGCTTTTCACTGCCATCTAAGCTTACAGTTTCTCAGCATATGGTGCCTCACACAAATACATAAGCTATCATAAAAAAATACAGAAAGCCTGCTGCTTCTCCGTAATACAATGCATTCAACAACTACCTGTAATTTCTGACCCTTCCTAAGAAGAATAGGAAAGCCAGCTACTGAGAGAAAGGAAAAACTGTGGATGTGACTTGCTTTCCAGCCACTCCTTTTTTTTTTTTTAATTCTCTTGCTTTTTTTCAGGCAGGTATGCAAAACCACACAAGTCTCCCAGAACCTCTGTTGATTCCTCACTTGCATTTCAAGATTCCTTAAGGAGATCAATCAGAGTACTTAATGTAAATTACAGTACAAACAAGACAAAGTTCTTGCTCTCCTCCAAACTGTTTTGGACAGTTCAGCCTAAAGTTGAAACTTTAGTGGCTTGGAACTAGGGGATTTTTAAGGTTTCTTCCAACTCAAATCATCTTGTGAAAATAATCTAGGGACTTTGCTGCAGCTGTTTTCTAAGACATACTTCAAAGATAAGAACAATTATATGGCAAAAGTGAAAAGAAAACATCCAAATCATTATAATAATTAAAAACAAAACCAACCTATGTCATGTCACCAAGCCACAAAGTGTATGGTAGAGTAAAACCACAGATGAAGTTTGCTGTTGAAAATCCACTGCCCGTGTTTATAAACAGCTCTCCAGCAATGCACAGAAAACAACCAACCAACCAAACATATACAAGTAAAAAACACATCAACTTCACTTGCTGTGGATAGAAAGATGAATTTGACAAGCCCCTTTCAGGCAGGATGATGGCTGAGGAGCAGAGCAGGCAGAGACTGAGCCTCCCCAGCAGCCTACTTGACAGGTCCTGTCAGTTTTCATTTCTGGCTTACTGCCTGCCCACGAGCAACTTTTGTAAATTCTGAAGATTCTACTTTTGGGTGAAACATTTTTTGAAAAGAAATATATTGTTCTTTAGTCTCACATTTCTTCCCTAAATCCCAAATTATTCCACCAGGAATAATTGGAGTGTTCTCTATCCAGCACTGGCCTCAACCGCTTTTCCAAGTTTATCCTTTTCCAGCTACCAAGTCCCCTAATCTCCAATGCAAACAGCTCTGGTTATCCCTATAGAAAGACTTTAGGAAACCCCCAGCTACATCTATAGTTACATAAACACTGAGGTATGTGTGAACTGTGTTATTCTGCAACCTTTCCGGGGATGCAGGTGCAAAGAATTCCAGACTGGCAGTCTCTGTGTGCCAGGGCAGCAGGAGAAAGGCCCTGCCGGGCTGGAGGTGCCTCTGCCGAGATGACACCAGCACCAAGGGCGAGATGCTGCAGACACCAGAGGGAGAGCAGCCCACATGCAGATGGCTCACCCTGCCCTGTGGCACTGCCGACAAGACAGCAACAGGACACAGGGCAGGCAGGTGCTAGAGATAACAGACTGTTAGCTTTTAACAGCATTGAGGCCAGGGAGAAAGTGAAACCAGGCTGATTAACTGGGAAGTGATGAGGATGATAAATGGAAAGAACTTGGAAAGCAAAGAACAGGAGGAGGGAATGCAAGAGAGACAAATCAGGTCTTTGAGGGTACATTTGAGGGGGAACCTGGGTGTTCTCCCTCCTGGAGGTGAGGGAACAGCTAGAGAGGACCTCCTGAGGTCTTAAAATATACCAGATCTTAAAATATACCAGATGGAGCAGACCTTTCTCCATGTTTATAGCTCATTAACTTAGCATTTGGTTAATACTAATGTAACTCTGTTCATGAAAGTTATGAATTCTGTTTGTGCCATTCTGAAATAAGGCAAATAACTCTACTCAGGACCTTTTTTTTGGGTGTTTTTCCTGTCTCAAAAATAGATTTCTCTCAGTACAAGGCAGCCAACAACCATTCCAGTTCTCAGAAAATACCCAACACAAAAAATGACTGCTAGGTCAGAGTCTAAAAGGCATATCTACTATAGTTTCCTACCCCAAGCATATGTTTATGAACAGTACAAGCAAATAAACACTTCCTATGAGTAACAGGAGTGTTCAGAGCTTGAGAGTGGGAGACTTTTGGAGCCAGATATGATGCTTGCATGATTAATAATGCCCAGTAGAGCTTTCTTCCACAAAATTACTCAACTGTTTTCTGAACTTGTTTGAATTTTTTATACTCATAACATCCTGCAGAAAGATCGCTACAGCTCTGCAACATAATGTGTAAAGAACAGTTTGTTCTGATTTTATCACCTAGTAGTTTCATTATATGTGCCTTATATTCAACAAACAGGAATATTTCTCAGAATAGACGTAAATGACACCACTAAATACACCATAAAAATGGATGTCTTACTCTCACCTCTTTTCCCAATTACAGTACATTCCTAAAAAACATGGACTCTGTTTAATCTTAAAGTTTTAACAAAGTATGCTTTTATTATGCTTTTGGTAAAGATTGTTGTGGTGGAGAATAGACTTGACTGGACTGAACTGTGTGATGTACTTCCTTCTAATTATCTACTATTTTTGAATTTGAAGAAGCTAATGTGCTTTAAATCTTAGTGCCTGCATTCTAAAATGGGGAAGCAGTTCTGATCTTCTCTGAAACACTTCATTAGATCCATCCATAAAAACCTGATGCCATGTGTTATCACAGAATCCAGTTTCCACACCATGTTCAGGAGCAGCAATTTTTGACTCAGAATGATAAGCAGGTCACCTGCCTACGATCTCAGTCTCCATACATTTACTGATTTCAGAAACAATTTACACAAATCCAGAACTTTTAACTCTTAAGGATTCAAATATAACATCTAGCATGTTAAATTAACATGCCTTAGAGATGACAGTTTAGGACAATACAGGTTTCAGTCGTTTTAAGCATATAACATTTCACCAGAACTACACAAAGTTCCTTTCTGAACACAGAAATTGAACATATGAGCTTTTATACAGCTTCTTACAATCTTCTCAAAACTGTAATATGTTTCATTCCTATAACTTATTCTTTCACAATATCTCTGTTCAAAAATGAAAGAGGAAGAAGTTGTTGGTCTGATACTACATTTTAACAAAAATGTAAAAGGTTTTACTCTGACATCAAAGAATTTGATGTCAGACTTTTTAGTTCTTCCAATGCTTTTCTGCTGCTGTGTTTGGGACTAACAAAAACTAAAGCTATATAGGTTTTTCATTCTAAGGTTTCCACCCTGTAATGACCACTAGAAAGAAAAATATCACAAAAAAACCCCCTCCTGACACATCTGTAAGTCTGTTTTGTCTGCTCACTTTCACAAAATGCGGATTCATATTTTTTCTATATGTGAAAGAGACAACTGACCACACACAGACATCTCATCTGAACATTGTGGCTTGGCTCTGTAATTACCAATGTTTTTAGTTTGTTTAAGTTTGTTTTAAAACCAGGACACATTAGAAGGGTCTGACATCATTTGTTTAGAGTAGGACACAGTGTATCCTAGTTATTTCCTGTTAATCATAACAATTCATCATTCCCTGCGCCGAGTGATTTAGGGCTGCCAAGCACATGGAATAGCAAACCTGTATGTATTGGTGTCCTTATTTTGGCTGGGATGGAGTTAATTTTCTTCTCAGTAGCTGGTATGGTGCTGAGTTTTGGATTCAGTAAGAAACTAATGTTGATAACACAGCAATGTTTTCACTGTTGCTAAGTGGTGCTTATTAAAATCAAGGACTTTTCAAGTTTCCCAAACTCTGACAGCAGGTGCACAAGAAGCTGTGAGAGAGCATGGCCAGGACAGCTGACTGAACCGGGCAAAGGGATATTCCATACCATGGAACACCGTTCTCTGTGTATAAACTAGAACGGTCTGGTTCCTGAAGGACTGCACCCCATGGAAGGGACCCATGCTAGAGCAGTTCATGAAGAACTGCAGCCTGTGGGACTCATGCTGGAGAAGTCTGGGAAAGCCTGTCTCCTGCTGGAAGAACCCCAAGCTGAGGAAGAGATGTGTGAGGAACTGGCCCACTGTCCCCTGCACTGCTGGAAGGGGAGGAGGCAGAGAAAATTAGGAGTGAAGCTAATCCCAGGAAGAAAAGAAGGGTGGAGGAAAGGTATTTTAAGATTCAGGTTTGCTTTTCATTACCTTAATCAGATCTGATCTCCGCATGTTGAATCGCTTTTGCTCATGACAGCGACTGGTGAGTGATCTCTGCCTCTCCCTATCTCTACCCTTGAGCCTTTAATTCTATTCTCTCTCCTGTTCAGCTGAGGTGGGGAGAGATAGTGCAGCTTTGGTAGGCACCTGACTTCTGCCTAGGGAAGCCAGGTGCCCATTACAATCAGTTAAGCCTATTTGCAAAACTTTTAGCTGGCATGGTTAACTGAGAGTTAAAAATTTATCTGCAGTATCTAAGGAAGGCAATGAAGTGCTGATGTGAATATTGAAGTGGAAATCTTATTGTCCCATCTGTCAGTCATAAAAACAAACAAGCCAACTCTATCACTGCCTTACCCTGGTGAACAGAAGAGACCCATTTCCTTGTATTCTACTTATACCCATTAATAGCCTATATTCTTTTAAGGCTGTCATTTCTTTGAGGAAAAATCAGCTTTGAGCTTAGTCCTTTCACATGTAGCAGTGTAGTAGCTTTGACAAGAGCTACTAGGCAATGTGTTCATCTGCTACTGACTCTGAAATAGGTCACTAACCATTGCTCCAGCTGCATCAAAGCACACCCCTCCAGAAGTGTCACACCAGTCAGGGCCCACAGCTGGAGTGCTGAAGCCTGGAGCTTTTCATGTCCCATTCAAGAGCAGTGAGATGTGGCAGAAAAGCCTTTGGACTGTACAACACAGGGGAGAAAGCTTTGCTCTGGTTTATGGTACTACTGGAACTGGTCTCATATCAGGACTCCTGGCCAAAGACAGAAAGCCAGAGAGTTGGTCTCTCAACACACTGCTGTAATTAGAATGTGCAGCAGCTCAGACTTTCCATTTCTCTACCTGACTTCATGCTTTCCTTATTTATGATGCCTCTGCTACTTGCTAATAACAGGTAATAACCAGATGCCAGAGCGAGAACCTATCAAGCTTAAATATTGAGCAAGTATTTTACATTTTTTGAGGAAGTTATAAAGTCAGCATCAAAAGTCAATAATGCCTGCTGGTGCAAGTGAATGCTGTAATCAGACTGCAGACTAAACCCAAGGCAGTGTCAAGCAGAATGTAAAATGAAGGGTCTGCAAGAGAGGCAGCACATCAGAAATATGTCTGTATTTGAAGTTTCCTGACGGTACTAAATAAACTTAATTTCAAAAATTACAGTCTTCCAAAACACATGCCCTGAAAATCTTGTTTAATATTTGTAGTCTGGTGCCTTTTTCATTGATTTAAAGAGAAATTGTTTACTGCTTTCTTTTTGGAGGAACAGCAGTATGTGTGGAGCATCATTTGCTATGTTTGAGAGACACTGCCATAAAGAAAGGAAACCACTTTCACTGCAGTGCTCCCTCTAATTCTCTGTCTTCATTTCCAATACTAATGAAAGGACATTAGAATGCTTTAAGAAATCATTGGGAAATGCCAGTTCCATGCCATCATGTCACAACTACCTTACAAGGTAGACAGTGGGAGAGTTCAATACCTCACCCCAGACGGAGGGATCTTCCAGTGATTCCATCTCTGTACACTAACACTCTTCTTGGAAGCAAACTAACGTAATCATTTGTTCATGGAAGGTATGTTTTTTTACAGATCAAACTGGACTACAGTTTTAGCTCGACTTTAGTCCATATTACAAAGTAAATAAAAGAATATATGTTCAACCTATGCTCAAATTTCAGGGGAAAGTACCAATATTCCCTGATCTTCTTTCACTTTCAGAAACATTTGCCCCTTGTGCTTGAAAAGGCTTGGCAACAAGTGCACATGCCATATTGTTCTACGAATAACACCAGCACATACACTGTGACTTCAGGGAGAGGTGATTTTTCAGTGGCAAAATGTGTGCCAAAAAAGCAGCGGGGTTTTGGTGAATTTGCTTCCAGCTCTGGTCTGGCAGAACCACCGCTGGTTAGAATTTTAAGCGTACTGCCAAAGTCCAAGGGAGAATAAAAAGAACATGAATTGTGCTGATTGGGGGAAAGTGGTTGACTGTACAGATCTTAAAAGGTCATGAAAATGCAAAAATAATTTTTTTCCTCACAATACATATTTTCATCACTTTTCTGTAGAAACAGAAGCAAGCAGGTTTAGAGACAGATGCTAAAAGAAATTAAATTCTGCTATAAAACCCCAAATTATTTCCAAATTTGCCTAGAGGCACTACTGAGGTCATTATGACTTCAGTAATTACCTGACAAAAGCAACCATCACACATAAGCTGAAGAGCACGATGAAACTGAGTGATGTCCCAAAGTGAGAAATTAACTATGTGAATTAACTGAAGAAATTAATTGTTATCAAGTACCTTGTATAAAAAGCTGATTGAGAACTGCTGATAAGAATTTTCAGTAAGCTGTAAAGTAGTGAATAAAATTTGTTTTTCAGCACATTCTGACTTGCAAGCAAATACTGCTCTTGCCCAAAGAGGTCTATATTTAGTTACTAACAGCCCTTCTGAAGACCAAAAATATTCTTTATCCCCAGCAGTCCAAAGGGCAAAAGGCAAAATATATGAATAATACAGTATTTAATAAGAGTTCATACAATAGTCATCAGTCTACCTTTATACACAGCTATATACTAACTTTCAATAACTACCTTTCATCATCTGAGCTGTGAAACACTTCCTCCCTACTCATCAGCCAAAACAAGGACCTTTCCCAGGCTTCAGTATCACATATAAGCAGGAACAGCTGTGAAATACTCATTCTATAGCAAAGCATGCTATGTAAAAATTACAATTTGAGTTTACTTCTTTGGCAATAATTTCACATATCAGGGTATGAGCTTTTTCTTTAGTCTTTTTTCATTAGCAGACATACAGATTTATATATCCATACGCATACAAATCTTCCTCCACTCCAAGCGCTCTTAAATGCCGGTTTCCTTGGTAAAATGTGCCACCTTCATGGCTTTCCCAGTTACTAGCTTTCAAATGAAAGATGAGCAAGTTTCTCTTATCCCATCAGAAAATTTTCTCTCATTCTTTTATATAACATCTTTGGGGAATTTAGTCAAGTCCAAGGAAAAGGCTGAAGTTGAAATTTGAGTGGGACTGAGGGGCTGGGGAAAGGGAAACATAACATGTAACAAATTCCCTCTTGATTTGATTACAGCATGTAGAATGCCACCCAGGATGCTTCCTAGAAACAGCATATTTGAAACCAGATATTAACACCACAGCAGGAATATCCAAGAAAAATTATGAATCAGTAATTCTCTTCCAGATAATAGCACATTCACAGCCTGTAGAAGTTCCCCACATAACACAGGACTAAGGGCAACATGAAGTTACCAAGCACAAGAGAATCATTGTTGGCGATGCTGCAGTAAAATCAGCCACAAAGTTCTCAGGGAATGTTTCTCTATGTGCACATAAGGCAGGGCTGGTAAAGCTGACACTTGAATGTGTTTGGCATTGAGGCAGCTGATCACGTCCACATTTATTTACACTGCGGTGTTCACATGAACACAAGGGACTTTTAAAGCTGGTTTTGAGACTTGTCTTTGGCATCAGGCACTGGTCCTGTGCCTTCCTTAGAAAACATACACTTTGCAACAGTGGCAGGAATCTGAAGTGAGAAAAACTCCTCCTGAAAAATAAAGAATAAAATTGGCATCACAAAAATACTATGCTCAAACAAAAGGTATGGAAAGACTCAGCAAAATACCCCCATCAGAGAACACAGTAATGGGTAATTAGCACATCATGAAGCTACTGCAGAGGTACTCTGAAATGAACACATGTAATACCTCGCAGAGCTATTTAAATGTGTTTAAAATAGCTCCATTGATATTTGTGTCCTCCTAGGTTCTTATGATCAAGACTACAGCTGGCAAAAAAAAATGTTCTGTCAGCGCCCACCAGGTGACTGTTCATCTAAAAGTTTCATTTCACATTCAAGAGATCCAAATGGCATAACTTCACTAGCTTAGGCTACAGGATCAGCCTTACATAGGAAAATGCTGAATTTTTCATTCAAGTCACTGATCAAAAATGCACAAGTGGACATGAGCAGCCACTGGTTATGCTTTGGCTTGATGAACAACATCCAAAATAACTCACTTTCTTGATGAAATAAAACCTCCATACTCAGGTTCAGCAGAAAATTTAAAGAAAAGCCTAATGAAAGTTAAAAGAAGCTTAACTCCTTTTTAAAACCTCAAAGCTTTTACCTCAAACTTACTCAGTTCCTACCAAAAGTACTCATTTTAGGTTTTAAACAGCTACCTTTTCAAGCTTATAGGGCCAAATAAAAACTATGTGTGGTCACTGTTCCTATAACAAAGGAAATTTGGGGCAAAAGGAAAGTTATATAGTCCCTGCTACAGACAGAAGGGGCTTTGCTCCTCACATCACAAAATCAGAATAGCTAAGTCAAATTGAAGGGATGCTCATGTATTTCTGAAGTGCTGGAAACCAACCATTTTAGAAGTGACTAGTGGGTCTGGACACTAAGCATGAGGCAGTGTAAAGAAATACTTCATTTTCAAAACCAAGCTTCTGTAAAGCCAGACCTCTTTATGATGTCAAAAGTGACAGAAAATCAAATGCTGATGAGTTGGACTCTTCTGTATCAGTGTGTAGTTCAACAGTAGAACCCCACTGTAAAGTTCCTCTTGTAAACCTGTCATAATAAGTCATGAAAAACAGATGGAAATTTAACTGAAAAATACCTACTTAGAAGCTAGCAGTTAGACCCTTAAGAAAGAAATCAGACAGATGTGCTTGAAACGTACTTTAATGGCATCCATGTAAGTTTCATTACAAACTCCAAACCTACCAACTTTTAAATGACACTACGTTAGCTTTCATATCCTTAAGTTTCATATCTGCAGTGTATAAACATCAGGTACTTCATATTCTGATCAGAGGTATACAGAGGAAAGATGCTTCTAAACAGCACACAGACCATGTCCGTGTGCTAGCCACCCACCTACAGGCACAAAAGTGGCAAAGGCCGCAACTAAGAGCTTTGTTTTCCAAAAATTATTTCAAAAATTCTAATGGCAATTCCCTGTATTAACCAAATCTCTTTGTCCAGTAAACATTTCTTCAATTTCTTAAATCAAAAAATATCTGCTGCGCTAACACAGTTGCCTGCTGCTGGGCTTCCCCAAGGAAACTGAGAGAGGCAGCAAAATGCACCAGCATTTTCCTCCACCACCCCAACTCCCATGACAAAAGGCTTGCTTCAAAGCAACTGATGCCTGAATGAGAAATGTCTAAACCCCAAGCCTACTTAAATGCTAGACAGTGAGATTACCATCCTGAAAGAACTGCAGAAGGCAATATAAAACCCTGAACTTCAGGAGAATGAGCTCAGTTTCTTCAGGGACCTGATCTGCAGTATCCCATGGGAGAATCCCCTGTAGGGCTAAGGTGCCCAGGAGACCTCACTGATCTTCAATCTGCCACATGAGAAGAGGAGGGTAGCTGGATAAGGAGCTCAGGTGGAGCACAAGCCATTAGGGAAGAAGGGGGAGGAGGAGATGTGGGGAGATGTCCAACAGCAACTCAGAATCACTGGCTGGGCACCAGGGAAGAGGGAGCCAAAACTCATCTGGAAGCTGCCAGATGACAGGAGGTGCCTTTACATCAACAAAAAAATGAAGGACCAAACCAAACAGGCACTGGTAACTGAGGAAAAAAAAAGGAAGGAAATTCCAGGGAATTACAAGATAGCTTTATTCCAAACCCTGGGAAGAAAATGGAGCAGAATCTCCTTTGCTCTATTTCCAGGAATATGAAGGACAAAAACACCTTTGCAAATGGCAAGGAAAATTTCCCAAAGGCAAAATGTGCCAAATTGACTCAGTTACTTATGATGAAGCCACTGGCTCTGTGGATGAGGGCAGTGCAGCAGACACAATTTCCCTGACTTCAGCAGGGTTTTTGACACAGTCCTGCCTTAGCACTAAGCAGTGAAAAAGGAGTGGAAAAGACTCATGAAAAAGTGGCTGGTTTGACACTCTCAAAACAGCAGCAAACAGGTCAAAGTCTAACTAGCAGCTAGGTACGAGTGATGTGTCTCTGGGGTTAAACTGATCAAAAGAGCAAACATATACAGACACCAACTTCACATGTAACCCAAACTCCAGCAGTCAAGAAGGTGGACAAGAGGACTCTCACCTGAATGACCCCATGAGCTGACAACCAACTCTTGAAACCAAATAAAACCAAATGCAAAAAACTTGTATCTAAGTATATAATGGGAACTTAGGCTAAAAACCAGCTTTGTTCAGATGTCCTGGGGGTCCTGGTGAGCACCTGGCTGAACACAAATAAGCAAGGCATCCTGGCAATGATGAAGGCAAACTGTGTAGTGGGCTGTGTTAGCATGAGTGCGTGCTAGTGATGGGAAGCAATCAACACTTTCTATGTGACATTCCTGATGGCTCAAATGGAAGCACTATTCCTGGTTTTCGGCTCCCCTGCCGAAAATCAGAGATTTTTTTTTTAATTATGGAGAATACAATAACCTATAAAAAGAGGTAGATGAAGCCAGGCATATTTGGNCTCAAATGGAAGCACTGTTCCTGGTTTTCGGCTCCCCCTGCCGAAATTAGAGATTTTTTTTTTTAATTATGGAGAATACAATAACCTATAAAAAGAGGTAGATGAAGCCAGGTATATTTGGACTAGAAAAGAGAGGCTTCTTAATGACTTAGGGGGTACCCATGGAAAAATGGCAGCCAAGATCATCTCAATGGGGCACAATGAAATGAGTAAAGGCAGCATCATCAGTAGTTGCCAGTATCTAGACACAATAATAATTAAAAAATCCTACAACAAGGGTCTTCAGACATTGGAATATGTTTGTCCAGAGGGACTGCAGGATCTCTCTGCAGAGATCTTCCACACTTGAGTGCACAAGACTGAGCAACTCTATTTTATTTTGAAGTCAGTTCTACTCTATGCAAGAGATCAGGCCTCCAGAGGCCCAGTGGCGAGTCTGAATCTCTCTCAGTCTCAACAGTAAAATTCTATGGTAAGCAGAAGGTTGAGAAAAAGAACAAACAGGACTACTAGAGTGCATAAACGCAGACCAACTGAGTCTCCATAACACCTACAGATGATAAGGCCGCACATGAAAACTGTTTCCATGAAGTCTGAAAACTTTCTCAGAGAATATCTAATTTCTGCAATATGTAGATTTATATAATAAAAAAAAAAAAAAGAACTTGAGCAAAGCTGATTATTGAAACACAAGGATTTTTTTGCTTCATCCTAATGTTCTGGATTTTGCTTGTAGCATATGTATAATTATAGTTTCAATTTAGATGACAATCTGTAAAAAGCATAGGGTTTGTCTTGTTTAACTTTTGTCAAGGTGTTTTTTCCGACCATACAGAGCTTGTCCTCAACAAACGGCATTCTCAGCTACAGACAACAGACCAATTGCACAGCATATTTCACTCTTATGTAAAACATACATGTGGAGAGAGATACAAATACATCTCTAGCACTACACAAATTTTTTTTTAAAGAAACTGCATGAAGAGATATATGTGCTTTTCTTCAGAAGGGTCATTTCTCTGAAGTGCCCTTCTTGATCTGTGACATCACTTCAGCCCTTGACAAGATCACACACCTTTCTATTTCAGTCAGTTCAGATTCAGTGCTATGCTTACTCTAGAGATTTACAGAATAAGACATAAAAATATCAGTCAATTTGCAGTTTGTCTTTGCAAGGCATAGTTTTTCCCATGGTGATTCTTCAGACGATCTCACCAGAACAAAGAAAGCAGCATGCAGTTTTGAAGTGGTATAATGTTTGAAAAAAGTAATACGTATAACTCTTCTACTTTCTAAATGGTAATTATGTTTTCTCTTGCATGATGGAGGTGGGGGACAGAAATCCATCACTGCAAACAATTAACATCTATTTCTCCTCTTTAAGCTTTAGTATTACTACCTAGGTCCAACACAGAATTTAAAGTGCAATTCTTAAAATCACAGATGGGTGGAGAACTACAACCACAGTAGCAAACAACAGATTTCCCCACAGACAGCAGTATGGGCGAAGCCTTATCAGCAGTACCACCATTCACTGCACCAACAGATGTCAGTGCTCAAAGGCAGTGAGAAAAGTTAAAGCGGAGTTAAAGACTGGGTCTGCATCTGCATGAGTCTATCACTGAATAGTAAAATTACTATCTCCTCAAGTACTACACTTTGAAAGCAAAATGGCTTTTTTTAAAGCTTGATATTCTTTTATACTAGCTACTTCCTATTTCCTTGGAAGAAAGCAGTCCCTGAACAAAAGAAACTTCAAAAGGCAGAGATTTATTTTAAGCAGAGAACCAAGTGAAAGAAAAGTATGGAAAAGCTTTTAAAAAAATAGTCTCACGGCGGTCTGAACACTAATTAAAGAAGCAAGCCACACTGATCTAATGTAATTTTATTGCAATGTTTTAAAAGCAGATACTGACTTTTAATAAATAATTGAAAAAGAGAGTTTATGTTGCTAAGCAATATGATCACCACTACACAAGTGAGATGATGTAAAATTCTGGGAAGAAAGTATCAGACATGCTTTCTTTCTACTTTATTCACATGAAAAGTACATAATACTGCCTTTACCCTAAATACCAGCATTATGTATTTTCACATGAGAAATGCAAAGCTGTATACTTTTCCACTAAAACTGCGACTTCTGTTTCTATCCAGTATCAGAGAAACAAGCTGATTCTCCTAGAAGTATTTTTGAGATGCACACAAAGTCTTACGTTACACAGTCATCAGCTCATTCATTGCACAGAATCATTTCGGTCCTTTGCACAGTATTGCCTATCATCTCTTCTGATTTTCACCTACTTTCTTACCTGATTAGAGATCCGCCCTTAAAAGAAAGGGCCCAAGTTTCATGTAAGTCAGAGTCCACTCACTTACTGTATTCCTAAAAGAAGTTTAAAACCAAGGTACATGCAGTTTCCAAGAAGGAGTAGGAAGACAAATGAAAATAGATTTTACACTTGTAGTTACCCTTGCCTAAGTGACTGCATATCTCAGTGTTCCCACAAGGACTGTGAATGTTCAACTTTAACAGTTATAAGAATGTAACAGCAGGTTATGTGCTCATCCAATCTGTTTGAAAAGCTTTTAAAATCAGAGGCATCAAAATGAGCAATACCTGTATCTTCATAAACACCAGCTATAAAATCCAACCAGCTTACTGTGGAGAGTTATAGCAAGTTGTCATATTATTTCATGCAAGCCTTTCTTAGTTACAACAGAGTTCAAACAAGATTTCAAGAGCAAGAAAGGCAAGCTAGGAGTTTTACTAGCCTACATGCCTTCCTCCCTAACAGCACTGGAGCACAGCACTCAAGTGCTGCTTCAAAAGCTAACAAAGCTAGTGACCTAAACACAGAACCAGGGAGTCACAGGTTTAACCTCCCCCTGCAATAAAACAATGCATTTAGCAGCAGTTAAGTGGTAAAGCAAAGCTGCTCACATGCAATCGTGAATCACACTCCAAAACTCAGGTTCAAACTGACCCTAATGAACTGACTGGAAACCTGCAGCACAGGTGGGTGCTCAGACAGCCTTCACCCAGCACAGAGCAACAGGTTGTTCCCCTGGTTTAGTGGGGAACAAGCAAACAGGAACCAGGGATCCAAGTTCTGCTCTGAAACCTGGCATGCCGTGCAACCCTGTGAGTCAATGGGCTGCTCTCAGGCCCAGAAAACCCAACTGCTCCCCCTCAACAGCAGAGCCTTCTGGGCTCTGCAGGCAGGGCTGCCAAGCACTGCAATACAGCTGCGGCTTAACCACAAGCCTGTAAAAGGCTGCATCGAATCTGGTCCGGGGAAGCGTGCGCTACATTACTCACCACTTATGTTCTCATTACAGACTTGCAGACACATCTTAAAAGAGTCATGGAAAACAGAAAAACAGAAGATGCCTCTCAGAAGCGTGCACACACTCTTTATATCATGTGCTTGAAAAAGCCCAAACAACTCAGAGAAAAAAAAAACAACAACAACAATCAAACAACTGAAAAATGCTGTAGATAAAGAAGATTTTCACACAAAAGGAACCAGTATATTGAGCATCTGGTACATCGCCCATATTTCTTAATTTACAGTCCCTCATCGCCCCCTCCCCCCAACTACTTTCCTCACTTGCAAAATGACAGTTCTATAAATAACTTAGAAGGAGACCACAAAATCCTTCAAAACTGAATGTCTAAAACATGCTTTACACAGAGACACATCTGAACACTTGAGTTTGTTACCAAAAAGACACACAACTAGAGTGTCTCATCATCTCTGTACCACCTCAGGTGGCAAATAATTGTCAGAGTAAGTGCTGCACTGTTAAGATAGAATGAACACTGAACCAAAGCCACTTTCCTGAGGTATTACTCTTACTGTGCCAAATGAGTTAGGAAGATAAACTTGTTATTTGTAAATAAAGGAAATACTTATCAAGATATTATCTTTAAGATGAACACTGCAGAAATTTCCTCTTATGCTGGCTCCCCAAGCTAGAAAAAAAACAAACCACCCCAACCAAACCTAAGAGGAAGCTAACACACTCAGCAATCCTTAAAGAAGTATGTTTCAGACAACTTTAAGAAAAGGTCTGTCAATCCAACAGTCACATAGGTCGTTCTGCAAGGACATTCATTATTTTCCACAAGAAGAGCTGTTTTCAGTCTCTCCATTACTTCCTTTTCATAAATCAGGTGCTTTCATTAACATTCAAAGAAGGTATCAAAACCTGGCTGTCTACCACTCTTATTTGCTCCCTGAATGAGACAAGACATTTTTTTGGTCTTAACAGTAAATTTTAATAAACAGGTGAAATTTTTTCTGCTTCAGTTTGCCTGCAGCACCGAACTACAGCCTTAAGCAACTGTACTCACTAACACCATGATTTACGATGATTTACTCAATTCCTTTATATTAATTCGCTGCCATAGGCTGTTACACACTGGCATTAAGTACAAAATCATCACCATGAGAATATAACTTTTACTGAAGTACTGAGATATTCCATTTTAAACTTTACCTCACGTCTTTACATCACCTTATTCACTTCTCATGAAAAGGGTCCTGTGTGTCTGGAATTTACATTTTGCCTTTACAGAAAGATAAAGAATTAGTCATGTGCTTGTTTTTCCTGGGATTTTTTTTTTTTGTGAAAGCCAGATGTTTTTCCACTGAACATTTAAAGCCTTTTCATTTTCCCCACAATTCTGAGGATCCTGTTATAAAGGACATTCAGTTAGTTTCGATAAATTTACCTGTTGAGAATATAGACCCAGTCTGAAGATAAGAAAAATAAATATTTTTCTTAGCACAGAAAACAGGTGCAAGGCTGTAAAAGCATAAACTAGCAATTGGAAACACATCCTATTCCAATCAGATATGCACACAGTCATACAGTGAAACACCCCTCCAACTCATGATCAAAGTTCAAATCCAAGATCATTTGACTGAAGGGAGGCTATGAGCTTTTCATAAAAAAAAAAAAAAACCATGCAAAACAAAACAAAAAACCCAAACAAAGCAGCACTTGAAAGAACTCACCTGAAACAATGTCCTTCCCTAAAAAGGAAGGTCCCTAAGACCCTAGGGAGTCTTAGCAGGAAGAACATTAATTGGCAAATATATATAATTTGGCAAATATATACCCTATTTCATGTTTTGAGGATGTAAAGATAGCTCAGACCATTCTCCTCCACTTTCCTCTCCTTTCAAATGCAATGGTTTACTGGGGGTCCACTGCATCCACTGCGCTCAGACCCCCACTAAACCATTTCAGCTCCCTACCCCGCCAGGCCATTAACCCAACAAAAGCAGGGGTAGCTTCATATCTGGTTGGCAAGTTGAGCTGGCTCTCCACAGGTTCTGCCAAGTTCCAGATACAAGAGGATGCTTAATAGAGTCACTGAATCATACTCAGTAATACAGATGAAGCTCCTCTGCACCCTGTAGTGCCCTAAGCAAGCACTTCAACTTACTGTTTTGTGACATTTTGGATATCATAAAGTGACCCTGGCTACCTCCAGCTTACCATCACCATATGTGATTCCCATCTTTAGGCACTTTATTCACCTTCTCAGTGACTTTTAAAAAACTACTTTTAAAAAAATCACAATAAACAGTAATTATCAGAAAGGAAAGCACTATCAAACACTCAAAAAGAAATAGCAAAATACAAAAAATACTGAAGATTACAAGTAAATAAACAAAGTTTTGAGTGAGAAAAAAACAAGAATAATTTTAAACTTCAACAAACTTAATGACAACTCTAAAATGGCAACATTAAGGTCACAAGACACTTCAGGAAAACTTCTTTCGAAATGCATTGATTGCATCATCAGCATGTTGGCAGGAATCACCACACTGCTTACTCACTACATGTCAACTCTTTTCCTCTCACTGAATCATGTTCTTAAAGAAATGTACCATCAGGGAATGTGGCTTCTTCTGTTTGAAACCCAAACCACCCAATACCTAAACTGCTGCATTTTAACTGTTCCCTCTCCTATGAAGGTTCGCACAACCTTCCTCTCACTAAAAGCACCCGGAATTTTGGTCTCCAGCAGCTGAGGCTTCAGTAATTCCTGCTCCTGTATTTCCTGTCTCCTTTTCTGTTATGAGAAGAGGGGTTAGGAGGTAAACCTCCTGAAGGGGAATGCTTCATTTGGCTAAAGGTTATCACAGAACCTTTGCTCTGCTAAAGTCTCATCGCAGAGATTCAGTTTTAACGGAGACCTTAGGCAAGAAGATCAGATACCAGCTGCTAAGACACAGCTACTCAAAGAGATTTCATACCTTCCATCCACCTGTTCTTTCACCACAGCCAAAACTAGCACCTAGCCAACCCTTTCATTAATGCCTTTGACTCATCAACCTAACAGAAAGTTTAGCAGAAATCCATCCAGGTTTTTTTTTTGTTTGTTTGTTTTTCTCTAACAGTTTTCAGCTGACCTGCTGAGCTGAAGCAGCTTATGGAGGGATGCGGTGGAAGCCACACAAAGTAGATAGTGGGAGAAGGCAGTCAAAAAGTGGTATGAAGAGACTTCTCCTCCTCTTCCAATAGCAAGAAGTATTAATGAGCTCACGTTGTCATGTAAACATCCTCATAAGGAAATAAAACTCCACGCAGCCTGGCACTGGACCTTCATGAGCGGCAGCACCAGGATACCAGGCACTAGGAAAGCAACTGGTGGAAGCATGCTGGAAGACACAAGGGGCCAAGTGCCCTTCTACAGCAGTGAGTGACAATCCATGATTTTGCCATCACTCCTTGTTAATAAAGAGATCTGATTATGTTCAAGTATTTCATGTCAAGCACATATTAGGTCTCTGATTAGTGCTTTCTTTCCATGCTCACAAGCTTTCTTTCCTCAAGATATTGCTGAACATCCCTGTAACATTACTGAGACTTCCATCTAAACTGCAAAAGCCACCATAGGAAATGAAAACTGAAGACTTAGGAAGCTTCAGAATTCACACTGCCAGTGCCACCTCAATTCAGTTCTGTACAAAAAGACAGGGAGGGAAGCTGCAGAGTGTTACGCTGACTTGCAACCACTGCCTTGTCGAGCTCAAAGGACTGGTGCTCAAATTCCTCTCTGTGGAACTTGTACTACATGACTGCAACAGCTGAGAGCTGTGCAAGTAGTTGGAGCACTGCATGACCATGCTCTTCAGACATTGATTCCAGTTTACCAGGGAGGCTTTTATCCTGAAAACATGTCCAAACAGCTCTGATCAATAATGCGAACAGTTTCCAAGCTAGTTACCTTGCACAAGAACAGCACAGCTGCATTAGTATGGTGCTCCACCAACACCAAGAGCTTGCTGTTCAGCAGGATTAATTATTCTGGGCAGAGCACCACACTAATGTGATTATATAGCTTCTAGTTCCTGAGCTAGCTCATTCATCGTTTCTATTCCTTTGCTCTGAAATAAAAAGAGCTAAGGTTTTGCTGTTTTCTTAACACCTAAACAATTCCAGCACTTTTTTTTCGTGGAAGAGAGAGGACTGAGACTTGGAGAAGACTCAATCAGATTTTCCTAATTAAAAGAATGCATCTCCTTCCTTCATAGCCTCTCTCCACTAATCTAATCACTTCTTTTGCTTGTACCAACTACCTATACACCTGCAAGCCTTCCCTTGACATCAGGAATGATGATGTCCAGCCACAGCCAGCAGTGACAAGAGCAGACACTGGAAGACATTGCACTTGAGCAGAATGGAATCATCATCGCCTTCCACTCCTTTTTTCCAGGCAGGGAACAGATACCACAGGAGGTACTTGCTCAAAAGAGGGGCCAGCTCTCACAGCAATGAGGGGTAGAGCAAGAATACAAACCACAACCTCCTCATTCACAGCATGGAGCTCCTGTCAGGACATGGAAACCAGCGTGAGGCATAGCAGGGATCCAGACCTTGCCCCAACTCATGGGAGCACCGGAGGAACTGACTGAAGAACCTAAGTTCTGGCAAATGCAAGTGTGCTGGTATGCTCAAAGTGTGCTTCTTTGCTCGAGCCACCCTGAGGCATCCTGCATGAGGGACAACGCTCAGGGCAGGCAACATCAGGCCATCCAGTAAAACAAATCAGCAGCCACAAGCAACTGACAGCAGTTGAACAACAGGAAGTACTGGGGAAAGCCCCACTGCTGGCAGTACTGCTCTTTCTTTCGAGTTTCCCTGTAACACATCAACAGAAGAGAAACAGAGGACTACCACAGCACCCATCAGTATCTCTGGCCCACATCCCTTCCCTGCACAGACACACCTGCACGCAGCCAGGACCCAAAGGTGTAACAGCAGGGCAGTTCTCACACACAGACCTTGAGAGCAACCATATTGTTCTGACAAAGTGACAGTTCTGAAAAGCAGTGACAGCAAAAGGGGCTCTACTTCCTCCTGTTTCCACAAGTATTTTACTTCCTCAGTAAACACTGAGCATTTATTTTTCTTTTTGGTAATATTATGTTGGTTTAAATACTAAGAGGGGTTCAAGAACCTTTATGTTGCCCTCTTGGTTTAAGTTTTGCCCTGGTTGGTTTTTTTTGTTTTGTTTTTTTCCTCCTAATATAAAAGAGCAAGCTGCAGAAAAAGTGGTTAAAATTTCTAGAAAAAAACTTGGCTAAGAAATGCTGTAAAGTCACAGCATTTCATTGCTTTGTGATTGCAAATGATATTGTACTGGCTGCTGGACTTCTAAACATGCATGCCAAGCTAAAATTTAAAACAGTATATGGACAGAACATCTCTAAGGTGTTTCCCCTCTCAGCTTTAAGTCAGCATGTTGATGGGATGGAGCCCTTGCAGAACAGAAACGCAGGGAAGAACAACCTTATTTTTTGGCATTCTTTTCCTTTAAAGTAACTTGCTTCCTTCTGCAAAATATATCCAAAAGAGTAGTTTCAAATTTTGAGTTCTAGATAAATGACATAAATCATACAAAGCAGATACAAATTCCAGGCTCAAAAGTGTATGAAAGCAGGAAGATTCTTTATGTTTGCATCTCCAGCATGCAGCCACTGGGCACAAAGAAAAGAACTTTAGGAGATAATTCTGGTTTCTGTGCATTTACAGTACAGTACAAAAGTTCACGCTTTAAAAAGATACAATTTAAAGCTATTTAAAGTTTTAAAACTAAGCTAAAAATGCTGCAGAATAGAAATCCATGTTGACACTATGGTAACAATATTTAAAAAGGGGACTAAAGCTTGCAAAAAGACAAAGAGAAAAGCAACAAAAAAGGTGGACTCATGAAACAATGTGAAGCAAGTTAGCACAGAACAGAAACATTGTTTTACTGTCAATGGAAAAAACATTATTTGAAAAAGACAATAATCAAACCAGGCTAAGTGCTGCAAAAATGCTAAAGCAATTAAGGAACCAAGATGTTAAGGTCACATAGTGATTTAGGAGGAAAAGAAAATCCCAGAAACAACGCTTAGTATTGAGGACTTAAACTAAGGTATGAAGGTAAACAAAGATCTGGAAACTAAGTGTAGTCTCTGTGTCATCTCCTATGCATAAACAGCCAAAACTCTGGTTTGGGGAAGCTACTGTGAAACTGATGCTCTGTGTGGAAGTGGAGGAGAAAGAGGATGGAAAGGAAAGAGAGGAAGAAACTGAAGAGATATTTGCTGTAGGTTCATACGTACACATACACATGCATATCCACATGTAATAAAAGGTAACTCAGACTAGCTGGCACACAGTGGGACCAGCAAGGCAGCAGTATCTTTAAGTGTTATCTTCCCCCTCCTGCTTATTTACTTGTTGCAGTCTTCTCTACCACAGAACCATGTACATCACGTCTGGAGGATCATTACTTCTAAATACATGGCAATTTCAATAGCTGGAAAAAGTTTGTTGGTATTTCTAACTCTCCATATGCCTCAGGGAGGCTGCATGACTAAACCAGAAGACAACATAGCCTCTGCACACTTCAAGATGTGGTCTGTACCGTGTACTCCTAAGAGTTTCTCCCTTCAAAATACCTTTGTGTTGGTACATACTGCTTATGACTTATAACTATGCTACACAATTTGCTGAAATAGTTAAAGTGACACAAGGACTCCAGAGCACAGAACAGAACTTGATATTTGTGAGAGCTTATCTTATGCTCTGTGTGATATCACAGCTCACTTTTCAGAGCACTCTGTACAAACAGACAGAAAAATAAATAATTTTAAATAAGGCTAACCAGGTTTCACAAATACTGAAATACTCTGTAGTAAGTCGCATGCCTATCTCGTTTCCATCACCACAGAACACGAAAGATATACTACTAATTAATTCATAAACCCTAATCTCTGCAGGCAGCTGAAATTGTCAGTTCGATGAATAAACCAGTCAGCACTGATGGGAAGTTGAACTGTAGTATCAAGGAAATTCTTTTTCTGCCAGAGGTCCCTGTCAAGCTCTGCTCACGACAGCATTACCTAGACACAGTTTGGAGAATTTCCGTAAGGAACGATTTAAACCGGTACCTGAACCAACCGACCGAAAAAAGGCGGTTGAAGGAACTTGTCAAAGCACACACAGCTCTGACGCTTTAGCACTAAACCTAAATTGCCTCTATTTCGCCAAATGCCCTCAGACAGCCGGTATCGCTGAACAGTGAACCGCACGGACCCGAGACAGACCGCGACACCTCTGGAGCGCTGCAGCGCACCTGCACCCCGCGCCCGCCCGGCGCCGGACAGCCCTGGGCAGCTCCTCCGCCGAGAGCGCGGCACGGGCAGGGCGCCGTGCCCCGCTGCCTCCCGCACCGCGCGGAGGCATCCGACGCTCACCGCCCGAGCCCGGGACGTCCCACGGGGAGCGCAGGCGGACCCGCGCCGCTCTTTCTCCCCGGCGTCGCTGTCCCCAGCCCTCGGCGCCCCGCGAAGCGACCCGCAGCCTGCCAACCCTCGCCGAGCTTTGCTTTCTCCCCGGGTTTCGGTGCAACAGCTGGAGGAACCCGGCAAGGTCGAGAGGGAGGGAGGTGCAGCCGGAACGGAGCCGGCAGCGCGGGCCGGCGAGCGGGGATGCACGGCGAG